>JAQMCW010000038.1:16646130-16659153 GCA_030068335.1 Chrysichthys cranchii
ATATGCGCGCACACACACACACACACACACACGCACACGCACACACATACATGTTCACAGACACACACACGTACACACACACACACAAGCACACTCTCTCTTCTTCCATGAAACAAGCACACACACACACGCGCGCACACACTCGCACACACACACACACACACACACACACACAAACACACTGTCTCTCCCTCCATGACACACACACACTCACACTCTCTCTCTCTCTCTCTCTCTCTCTCTCTCTCTCTCTCTCTCTCTCTCTCTCCATGAAACAAACATACACACACACACACACACACCACCTTTGTTTTGAGACAAATAAGGTAAATTGAACAGATGTGATGATAACTCACTACATGTTAACCTTCTTTTAAGCATAAATGCCTTTACAATCAGGCACAAAAATATTTCTGTAGTATATCAGAGAATTTTAAAGTAGTGCAAGGCATACAGTCACTAAAAAAATTAGAATTTAGCCACTGATAGAAAGATTGTTTATGGATGTTCTTTTGAAGGGACCTCTGTAAGTGGTGAGATGGACGGAGGGACAGTCCTTTGATTTTGCCATTTTACTAGCTAGTATGTCAGTGTGCAGTTTGAGTGCATTCAGCAATAGCCTATTAGTAAAACAATAATCTTCATCCTCACACATTGCCTGTACAATATTATCTGCTCACACTGTCTGTGAAATGTTTCACGTTGTCTTCTTTAACACTGTCTTACAGGCAAGCGAAGGAATGGAGTAATAAAAGCCTGTCAAGTGCAAAAACCCCCCAGATGGGAGAAACAAGGCCACCTGATGCACCACCAAATGTGAGAAGAGACACTTTTTCCTTGTCTGTCCAACACACACACACACACACACACACACACACACACACACACACGCACGCACGCACGCACGCACACACGCGTGCGCGCACACACTGAAAGTGTTCTGTCTCTGTTTATCTTTTTTTTTCTTCTTTATGCCTTTATGTGTGTGTGTACGTGTGTGTGTGTGTGTGTGTGTGTGTGTGTGTGTGTGCTTTCTCACAGTGTACATATGTTAGGCTCCTAGCCATCTTTGCTGGCTCAGTCTGCCTGAAACGGAATGATTTATTAAGACAAAAATGAACTCCTCACAAATTACAAAATGGCTATCCTGGGAATTCACAGACAGAGGGAGAGAGAGGTGTTATCTCTTAAAAAATCGAAAATACATTTTGAGGAACTTTAAGCATACCATTAGAACGTATCAGCAATTCTAATGGTATCAGTGGGTCTTAAAAGCATTACTCGATCCACCTGTTCATAGCATGCCGTAGTGTATGTGTTTACTGATCATCAGAATGGATACTTACACACATCCTGATGTAGGTTTTATTGGAGGCCTTCACTCTTATTTACTGACATTGTACACAGTCTCTCTCTCTCTCGCTCGCTCGCTCGCTCTCTCTTCCTCCATGAAGCGCACACACACACACACACACACACACACACACACACAATAAATATTTTAACAAATTGGATTGGATTGCATTGGATACCACATACTAGCAGGAAATGAAAAGTTTTAAATTGCTTTCCTAAGGTAGGCTAATACCTTGAAAAGAAATATGCTCAAGATCAGATTACCAACATTCAGAGTCTATACATAGATTGCTGAACGAGCATGATGTGGCCAAACGATAAGTATTGTTGTTGTCCAGTTCCAAATAAAGAATTTTCTTCTCAGATAATATTTTTTCATAGAGTATCAACCAAAAGAATTCAGACAGTTTCATTAGAAATTGGGGGGAAAAAATGTATCTAAGGTCATCAGTGTTCATGTTCATCTTTAAAATGTGTGCATCCAATTTTTTAATAATGGATTCCAACAAACCGTGGTCAATTCACAAATATCTCTCTATTTTGTTAAAACACAGCTGCTATGGTTTTGCTACATTTGATAAAAACCAGCATGTCTAATCCATGTAAAAATGAGTACTGCTACACTGTTTTGGTTGAACTGTAAACCACATACCTAAATTATTATTATTATTATTATTATTATTATTATTATTATTATTATTATTTATTTTATTTTTTTAGTAGTAGTAGTTAGCAGTATTATTATTATTATTATTATTATTATTATTATTATTATTATTATTATTATTAATAGTAGTGGTATTAATGATAATAATAACAATGATGATAATACCATTTATAATTTAGCATTTTTACAGCAATTTTCTATAAAAAAATTTATATAACAGCTGGTAATCTGGAGCTCTTACCCTCAAGTACAGCAATAATTAATTTCCCCTAATCAAAACACTCCTGACACCTACATTCATGCCACCTAGTATTGCACACCTATTCACCAATTTTGGAAAGAGGTCACATAATCACTATCTGAAATGCTTGGCCACCACATTCCAAAATTGGTACTGCTACACTGTTTTGGTTTAACTGTAAATCACATACCTAAATTATAAATGATATTATTATTATTAGTAGTAGTAGTTGTAGCAGTAGTAGTATTAATGATAATAATATTAACAATGATAGTAATAGCAATAATACCATTTATAATTTAGCGTTTTACAACAATTTTATACAAAAATTAAAATAACAGCATGTAATCTGGAGCTCCCACCATGCCACCTAGTATTGCACACCTATTCACCAATTTTGGAAAGAGGTCACATAATCACTATCTGAAATGCTTGGCCAACACATCCCACCATCCCCCTCACTCTGTCTATTGGGAGACACATCAGACATTGATATTAACACAACAAATAATAGAACCCTCCTCATGGCACTAACTCTCACTGACAAAACTATCCTCACGAGCTGGAAATCAAAGAACAACATTCACATGTCCACCTGGAAGAACTTTCTCTCAGAATATATATATATCTCTGGAACAATCAGCCAATCACAAGTACATGACATCAGTACCCCACTCCATATGGCAACCGTTCATCACCTTTCTACACTCCTGATTAACTTCTCCTTTTATTATCCTCATAATCATCATTTTCAGTATCAATTATTGTTATCACTTGAATTTCTATAATTAATTTTTTTAATTATTGGTCAATTAATTTAGTCATACCTTTCTTGCCTTTGTCTGTCTGCCAACTCCCAGCATGATATCCACACTCATTAACCCTGCAGCAAATACCGCCATAGCGTTTATTTTCTCCTCATCACTGCCGCTGTCAGTTTTATTTAATCTTTGATCCCTTTTGCGTATTATTTCCATTACTATCATTTGAGATATGGATTGTTGTATTGTGTATTCATTAATTTTATCGGTCCCCTGCCTATCATCAGTACTAGCCACACTGGCTCAGTTGGGCGGGGCTCTCCATGCCATAGTTTTGACACAGTCTAGCCCTCCTAGACTGCTGCCCCTGGTTTCACTGGGACCCATGGCGCACACCTTAATCCCTTTTTTTTTGGATCACACGCAACATATTTCATGGTTTTAATACACAACATTAGATGGCGGAAGGAAGGAAGAGGAGGTGGAGAGGGGGAAAATGGCCACAAGCTCCTCACAAATCAGGTGGGTGGGTACATGTTGGGGGCCCGTCCTGCTGGGGGGTGGGGGGGCTCTCTTTGGGCTCTGCTTAAAATTTTTAAAATGTATTTAACGTTAAAAAAAAAAGGATCAAGAAGCACAAGGTACTCCATTGTAAACACTTTCCTGACACTGGAAAAATCCTTTCATAAAGGCTAAATAAACATCTCCTTCTTACAGAAAGTTTCATCATATCAATATATTTTTTCTTTGTTAAAATTTCTTTAAAAAATTCTGCATCCGGCTGTACACAGTAAACAAATAATGAGCTTTCACTGTGTATTCATGATTAACACCTTTGATAACTTGAGACACATTCATGCAAACAAACTGAAGATGTTCTTGGAAACCTTCTAAGACAGTTAATGGCCAAAGACAGAGTTCTTTGCTTTGTGCACGGGCAATTGAAACAGTATTGGGGGGGGGCTTTTAGATCATTTTCTTTTCTTTTCATTACTAGTCACATAATCAGTCAGTCTACAAAGAAGCTAAATAATTTGAATAATCCATAAAAATATTTCATTCATGAAAATTGCAAGATTTTTTAAACATTACCCAGTTGGCAGGCGGCTATGAATAGTGATGAATATGAATTTTGGCTCACAGAACATGATTGGGGAATGTGTGGTTTTGCTGGATATTGCTGGTAGTCATTAGACGTAATAGATAGATAATTGCCATGAGTTTTTATCTTTCCATTGGTCATTTAAATGTCAGTTGCCACTGGTAGATAGAAGCTTTTGCTCACATTCAGTATATGTATAGAGAATATGTAGAGAGTGTGAAAAGTGGTCATACTATATATAGAGTCTTCCCCAAACTGTTGCTGCAAAGCTTGAAGCGCACAATTGCATATGATGTCTTTGTATGCTATAGCATTAGGATTTCCCTTCACTGGAACTAAGGGGCCCAAACCTGATCCAGCATGGCAATGCCACTGTACACAAAGTGAGGTCCCTAAAGACATGGTTTGCAAAGTTAGAGTCAAAGCACTTGAGTGGCCTGCACAGAGCCCTGATCCTAACCTCACTGAACATCTTTGTTATGAACTGGAATGCTGACTGTGTGGCTGAGGTTTTCTTTTTTGTTTTTTTAAACCAAAAACTAATGGATGAACCTGTTACTGCTTTTGTGGCTGAATGGGCAAATCCCCACAGCTACGCTCCAAAATCTGGTGGAAAGGCTTCTCAGAAGAGTGGAAGCTACTATAAGAGCAAAGGGGAACTAAATCTGGAATAGGATGTTCAACACAAAGTCCATATTTTGTACGTTTTGCATTGGACAGCAACAAAATCCAAAGCCGTATGCTGTATGATGCATGCCTTCCTGTGTGGATTGTGAGATCCATGGCATCAATTTCATATTGGAAGAAAAAAATTAGAAGAATTACAGTGACAGACTTTAGCACGCTTGGACCCCCATTCATTGCTTCTTCAGTGTCAAAAGCAGGTCTGTAAAATCTCCTTGGATATTTGGTGGAAAACCAGCATTTTCTCACTCTCTGGCAGTTTGTTTAACTGATTATGTTCTCTCAGATTAGACTCTAATCGTCAGATTACATAATTACTCAGGTCTATAGAGACGAGACGAAGGTGCTGAACACCACCCCCTAAGCTTCTCAGCAACAATTATCTCTGCCTTCCTCTTCTGAGCGTGAAGGGAACATATTGAACTGGTGTAGGCACCAAGGTTGTGTTTGGCGTTAGGAAAAGAGCTCTGGTTTTTGCCCCCTCCTACACCAGCCCAGCGTTACTGTTTGCTCTTTTGATCCGGCTGCATTAGGTTACAGCCGAGCTGTCAAGTCCAATCAATGCACCAGGCTTGTGATGCACACAACCTGACTGTGTCACTCCCACGCCAGGGACTCAACTTAGTGCTCCAGTTCTGTTTTTGTTTTGGTTGCACTTTTGGGCATTTTACCATGGAGTGCGTGTGAGTATGCATGTCTGCATGTGAAAGGCATGCTTTGTGGTCTATAAGAGTATAATGGTTCAGGAACGAATCCTACATTTTGCAAATGGCCAGAGAGGTCAAATTGGTGTCTGTCTCTGTGTGCACCATTGGGGGCTTTGAGAATGCCGTGTTAATTTGCTGTTAATTCAATTTTATTTCATTAACAGCAAAATGAAGAGCTTATACTAGTCACTGCACTGTCATGTCATAGTTTATCATGAGATCATTGAAGAAATAAACCGAAGTGGCATAATCAATTGTACACAACTAACACACACAAACACCATGTGTAAATGTTTACTACAGATCGTAGTGTTGATAAGCCTGGAACTTCTGGAACTCAAAGTAAAATCCTTTGCTCTTGACAATAAACCAAGGGAAAATACCAATAAAGGACTGAATAAATTTACAGTAAAAAACTGTAAAACATATTTATGGTAAAGTACTGCAATATCTTAATGTTATACAACACATGAGTCAGCACAGCTCACTTGGCTGATGCAGGATACAGTTGCGCTGAAGGTTAAAGGTTTTGCCCAACTATGCTAGTTCTGGGATCAGAACACCTAAGCTTCTGAACTGTATGCAACACCTTAAGCATTGAGCCACTCCAATAACACGGCAACAAGCTTGCATTGATTCAACTACTTCTAACACTGACATAACTCCACTGAGAGATTGTGTTGCATCCGTACAAGGTGCATAAGCTAGTTGTGGTGGCTCAATGATTAAGGCATTATCTTCGTCTCCTGCCGCTTAATCCTGTTCAGGGTCACGGGGGGGGGAAGCTGAAGCCAATCCCAGCTGACATTGTGCGAGAGGCGGGACACCGACACAGAGACAGACACCTACGGCCAATTTGGAGTAACCAGTTAGCCTATATATATAGCCAATAACCCCTCTGTGCATGTCTTTGGACTGTGGGAAGAAACCGGAGTACCCGGGGAGAACATGCAAACTCCGCACAGAAAGGCACCTGTGCCAAACCCGGGGCCCGAACCCAGGACTTTCTCGCTGTGAGGCGACAGTGCTAACCACTCAGCCACCGTGCCACCCTGGTTAAGGTGTTGTGTTGCAGGTAAACTGGTCATGTGTTCAAATCCCAGCACAGTTAGGCTACTTTGATTGGGTCCTTGAATTGGGTCCTCTTTAGCTCAGTTGTATCTTGCAAGTAATTTTTTTTTAACTATGTAACATATTGCAGTACTTTACCATAAATTTATTTTACAGTTGTTCACTGTAAATTTTACAGTACTTTACTGACAGTAATTTTTTCCAGTGTACTCAAATGGAATTTGAAGCAAACCGATTGTACGTGATTCGGTATTTAAGTACAACATTAAATATAAGAACTATTCGTGTATGCTTTGCACACAGAATAAACATGTTACGCACCCAGAACTCATCTTCAGGGCACATGGTTTGAACATAGTGTTTGAAAGAGGAAACTGAACGAGATGGTGAAAATAAAACTTCCGGCATACGCACACTGAAATGTTATGGTGAGGCAGGACAAACTGCTGTAGAAGCATACAGATAAATTAATATCAGTGGAACAAGGTAGCCAAAGTCAACATTTCAGATAAAGGTTTAAACAAAAATCCCTTTTAAGAGTCGGCTTGGTAGTCTTGAAGAATCAGCAGTGGGCACAAGGCAGTCATGAGACATTCCTGCAAATCTCAAACAGCTGATCCACCTTTAATACTGAGAAGTATTAAAGGCAAATTTGTTACAACCGTCACTACAAGGTTAAGCAAACATGTAACGCATCCAGATCATGTGACTCTGCAGAATATTGTTTCTATTAGCGTAGACTTCAAGTGGCCATCAAATGGCAATACAGAACGTTACCCACTGGTCACTGCACCTCACCCGTGGCACATGAGTACATCTTTAAACATATTAACAAACATGATGGACAAATACAGCTAGATAAATACTTTTTAACCACAACTAACCCTTACAAATAATTCAGATTTATGAAATGTATGTCTGATTCACCTCGCATGATACTCCATTTTTATTATAGAGATTTTCTTATGTAAATTATTCAGAATTTCTTAAGTACTATTAAGTGCATTAATTAATTTTTTTTAAAAACAAACGAAATTCTCATGCCTTGTGTCCCAAATAGAATTTGACATAACCAGATAAATTGCGATGAGTCAGTTTGCCTTTTCATGCATTTCCACTCTCAAGGTCACATCTACGTTTGTGTTACATTACGGCTCTTTTTTTTTTGTCTCAAGGCACAGTGGATGTTACTCATTTTCATTATAATTTATCCACAGAATTGAGCCAGCTCACTTTTATTTCTTGGTTAAACGATTTATTGCCTCCTTCCAACTTTGTTGCGCTTCCATCCCATCTAGCGCTGCAAATTTATAAGTGAACATCATATTTTATGAGCTTGACTTAATGCTCTTTTTCAGCAAGCCAAGCATGCTTCCATTGCCTTTCTGTGATGCCTGATGATTTGTGTTTTTACATGTTTCTAAATATGTAGTTACGTTGTAATGACAAAAAAAAATGTGTTGTCTCGTTGTTGCATTTCCTATCATGTCAAACACAATGCGTTCCAAGAATAAACTTGGACGTGGTTCATGAAAAATATTTTCCCGTGTTCCACTTTTTTTCATGCAGGCTCCTAGTACCCAAGATTCAGCGCGAGAGACAGCTGAGAAAATCAAAGATCTGGAGAAAGCTCTGCGAGAGAGCATGAACACCTCTGCTCATAGAGAGGCTTTGTGGGTTCAGGAGGAGCAGGCACATGCGCTAGCACAGAGACAGGTACACCCACATGTAGCAGCACTGTTCAGTAGCGTTAGGAGATGGACATGGGCTTCATATTTGAACACAGATGTAAGATCATATTTTATCTAACATACTGTATCTTACAGTGTCTTAATAATGTATAGATAAGCAGGTTACCCCACATAAATGTCTAGTACGGTCAGCAGGCTTTAATGTATGGTGCATTAGGGCCCCACCTTAGAATTCCAGGAGAAAAGCAATATAATGCACGCATGCATGCACACACACACGCGCACATGCATGCACACCCACACACTTACACCGACCATTAGTCACACCAGGACACCTATTCATTCACGCAATTAGCTAGTCAGCCAATCGTGTGTATTAGTGCAACGCATAAAATCATTCATTCACAAATAGTGATTTCAAGTGATGATTATTCCAGTTTTCACCTGTCCAGTGAGCCTGTCCCCACTGTAGCCCCAGATTTGTGTCCTTGGCTAACACCAGTTAAAGGAATGACTATTTGAATTACTATAGACTCTCTGTCAGCTTGAACCAGTCTGGCCTTTTACTTTGAGTTGTCTTATCTGCGCCATATGTTTTTCTTGTTATATTGTATTTTATATATATATATATATCATACCCCGCCCCCATTCTGACCTTTACTGTTGCTCTTCATCCGTATCTGTGTAATTTTGTGTGTTGCATTGCTTTCACATGATTGTGTGATTACATAATAGCATTAATGTGCACGTGCGTTGCATTAATATCCTTATGAAGTGGGTGATGAGTGTGCATCCATAATACTGCATTCATTAATACTGCATTCTCTTTCACAGCACGTTTTAATTTTCACAATGCAAATCCATCCATCATGTACGGTTCTGACAAGCATCAATTAGATAGCCATTGATTTAGATCACAAAAAAACACGAAGTCCAAGTTTTTAAGTCAGTTGTGTAACAACAGACGAGTTCTTGAAGTTTAGGGGGTACATAAGTGCATCTGCATGTATTTAAAACCAGCCAAAAAAATGTCCAAATCTTAGATATTGTGAAAAGTTCTTATCAGGCCTGCTTTCATTGACCCCTCCCACACCAGTTACTTGGCTTTTAGACTCTGTTTCAGCCGAGCTTGTCTCTCGTTCTCTCCCTCTAAGCAGATGCAGTTGCATGTGTTCAGTGCACTCTTTAGCTACAACTGGGTGACATTTTCTTTCTTTCTTTTTTTTTTTTTTTATAATTTACAGGTTTATATATGTAAGCTTTTGGACTGTGTGCATGTGTCCTCCTTTGCCGTTGAGCGCATTTGCTCCACTGACTGCCCACTTTCTTTCCTTTAGCAAAAAAAGACCTTCTGGATGACCTAAGAATACAGTGGCAAAGTCTGAACTTTGTGCTTAACTTTAAAATGAGTACTGGTCATTTCAGATGAATCGAGTTTCCTGTCTTCTGCACTCTTTCCACTCGTAAAAATACATGCCAATGAACTGGAATAACCTCATTTTCAGCTTGTCAGACAGATACACATAAGCATGCACGGCACAGCAATGAACGGACCATATATCTACCTCGTTAAATGCACGTACTAAATAACGACCTTGACCCAGCACGTTGTTTAAACAAACAGATTCTCATAATTATACATAAATCTTTTTTTCTTTCCTATTCTGTGACTTCACAGACCTGATAATAGGATGTAATGCTTGCTGGGATTAAATGTGTGTGTGGGAAAGCGAGTGAGAAAGGATACAGGGAGGGAGAGAGGGAAAGAGAGTAGAAGGAGGAAGTAATTGGAGCACCCATACATCCCAGCTGTTCATTCCTTCACATGAAATCTAAAAGGAGCAAAATAAAACGGCAAGTGCAAAGTTTGGAGCCACTGGCCAATCATAACTCTGTAATGTTTTTCCAGTCTGGTTTAAGCTTACGTTGGGCAGAGTGCTTCTGTCAAATAGACTGTTTCCAAGTTTATCCTCACTAACTTGCTGCATAAATCCTTTACCTTGTTTACATTTGAACAATTTTGAAAGGAAAATAAAAGACACTATAATTTACTAGATCAATAAAGTACAAGACTTTAAGGGGACAAGTACGTTCAAATCAGATTTAGAAAAAGAGAAGCAGAGAAAAGACCGAAATGGGTCCTATTTGGATGGAGAGAATAAGCTCGGTTTGATGCTGAAATTTTCGTTTTAGCCTGTTTTTTTGAGACAACCATCCTGCTAAATTAGTCCGTAGTTGACCAAAAGCCATGTTCGTCTTAATTAAAAAATTCAGTTTTTTCAAAGACCACCAATGTAAAGTGTAGTTGTATGACAAGCTCATGAAGAAGAGCCCCCTCTTGCACCCCCTACGAAGTTAATAAGGTTAAAGAAGACCATCTTTTTTCTAATGTCATGCACACACATGCATACATCAGATGAGCTGCATGGTTAAAAGGAAAGATTGAGCATTTAAAAAAAAATAATAAATAAAAAGACAAGGAAAAAGAAGGTCGCAAGTTTGGCTCTTAATCCCCACCTCTGAGCCCTAGAGGTACAAAGTGTTTGAACCAGAGCTGCATACCAGTGGATGGCAATGCAGTTAGACGGGTGAGCTTTGTAAAGGCTGGCCTTAGCCAATGGGGTACTTGGGAGTGGGTGACGGATTAGAACCGGCCACAAAAAGAAAAAATTTGAAAAGAAAAATCTGAGCCACATTAACACGCACACAGGCTAAAGGTGCTAAGAGGCTTAGCATCTTACATCCCCAAAGCCACTCACTGGACTAAAGCACATTGCATTCATTATTAATGATGTACTGGTAAAGCAGCTGATGTGTGTGTGTGTGTGTGTGTGTGTGTGTGTGTGTGAGAACCAAAGCCTGCTTTCTGTGAATTATATATGCAGTGGTTAATGGGATTTGTTTATTATACCAAGGGTCACATGTACAGTACATGCTTTAATCTCTGGTGTTTCCATTTAGGGTACCAGATATACACATTTTGCGGGAAAAAAAAAAAAGCAAACAAACAAGCAAACAAAAAAGGTATATGTAAGCCCCACTTTACACAAGATGCTTCGGATCATTGACAGGTCCAGATACAATGATATTTTGCAATGGATATCTGCATAATTATTTTTCAATGGGGAACAAGGTGGAGTGAACAATGCACTAAACAGAACCTGCTTTTGTTAAAAAAAAAAAACAAAAAAAACGAAAGAAAGAAAGAAAAAAGAAATAGTTTCTGTGTCTGTAGGTGCAAACCTACACATATATTTCACATTTTATTTAATCATAGGCTGTTAGGTAGAAGGTGACTATTTCCCCCACACACAACGTAATTCTTATTTCATTATTTCCACCCTGTTTTCATATTCATTTTTTAAATTTTTACATGTATGTAATCTTATCCTTAAACTGAGGAAATAATTTTCTTGAAAAAAGAAAGAGGCTTATGACATTTTATATTCACCCTCAAACCACATGCTGTGGCTCTTTTCTTGTGTGATGTCAGCTTCTGATGTCATAAGTGTCGGGGTTGGGCGGACACATGCGCACTGGAGAGAGCGAAGTGAGATCCATACTGGGGTTTATTAGGATATCCAGGCAGAGGTACAGACAAACGGCAGGCAATCGCAAGGTCAATACAGGCAAGGATAATCAGGAGTATCACAGGCTAGGCTAGCCACAAAACAAGAAAGACAGGCAAGATTCAAACCACAGGCAAAAACAAACACGGTATATCAAGGCTTGGCAATAGTGCGGAGAATGCAAACTAAAGCTTTGCGATTTGGTGTGCCTGAGCGAGTCTTTTTAAAGTCTGTCATTAGTTCACAAATGCGGAAAACCTGTAGCATCCCACGTGATGCCCGGGCATGGCGTGAATCCTCGCACATGTGCAAGTGGTGCTGCGGAAGTGTTCTTGGAGCTGCGCGAGTTCTCCGAACTGCACCACTATCGGGGGTTCCCGAAAAGGGTGACTCATGACAGTTTCAAGATGTGCTGGATCAAGAGCTATTTTAAAAAGCTGCATAATAAGAGTAGAAGTTGTATTTTTAAATGAACCTGAATTTGCAGTGATTGATGTGATAATTACCACGAGGAATATTCATTCTGCAATAATATGACCGTATACTAGACTCAAATTAGATGTTTATCTTAATGCATGCTATCTTCTCATGCAAATATCATGAGTTAGTCTTTTTTTTTCTTTTTCATGTAAGGTTGTTTCAAATCTGTTATTATATTGCATTTCACAGCAAAGAAACAAATAACTATTCCTTAGTCTTACAGTACAACATTGGCTAAGTAATGATGTACTCAACTTCAAGATATCAATCTTTGTCTAATATGCTTTATTATGTGTTCAATTATTTTATCTTTAGTTTGATAATGCAGTTCTGGTAGTTAGCATAAACTACTCTGGCAGAAGCAAAGAGTATACTATATGTTCACCGTGTGTGTGTTCATGTTTTGTTCCAGCTAGAAGACCTGATGGCTGCTTTGGAGAAGACAAGACAGGAGCTGGATGTGACTAAGCAGCAGCTGTCCTCCACGCAGAATTCTCTTGCAGAGAGAGAAAGTCATCTGAGCAGTATGAGGCAGGAACGTCGAAAACAACTGGAGGAAATTCTAGAAATGAAGTGAGTACAGTCGATCCCTCCCATTAACGGACTAATCGGGGGGAGAGGTTGTCCGTTGACTTGAATAGTCCGATGATGTGAAGGGGGGGCGGAGGTTTAAAACAGTGGAAATCCAAGGAAA
>JAQMCW010000038.1:16753523-16763879 GCA_030068335.1 Chrysichthys cranchii
TGATGTTTCAGGTCATATTTAAGCAGAAATGTTGACAATTCTAAAGGGTTCACAAACTTTCAAGCACCACTGTATGTTGATGATGCTCATCATATCCTCTCCTTTCCTCCCTCAGGCACTCAAGCTTCTGCTATGATCTCAGTGTGTCTGACAGACATATCATCATGGATGGCAGCTCATCAGCTGAAACTCAACCCCTGCAAAACTGATCTGCTATCCATCCAAGCTTATTCATCCCCACATCAGCATTTTGTGATCACCCTAGACAGCTCTCTGACTTTTCCTTTGGTCCTCACACATAACTTTGGGGTTACTTTGGACAATCACCTGTCCTTTTCCTCTCATATTGCTAATATTTTTCACTCACGTTAACACCAATATCAAAAGGATTTGTTCTTTTCACACAGGCCACTCAGGTACTTGTTCAATCCCTTGCCACCTTGAGATTATACTACTGTAATTATCTCATGGCAGTTCTGCCTCTCAGTGTCACTCAACCTCTGCAACTGATCCAGAATGCAGTTGCACAACTTGTTTTCCACCTTCCTAAGTTCTCCCATACCATCCCATTGCTACACTTCCACCACTGGCTTCCTGTAGCTGACAACATCAGATTTAATACATATCCAAAATGTTAGGAGCAGATCCTTTAATTCCTGTAAATTGTGAGGTGGGGTCTCCATGGATCAGATATGTTTGTCCAGCATATCCTACAGATCCATGATCAGATTATGATCTGGGGAAACTGGAGGTCAAGTCAACACTTTAAACACATTTTCATGTTCCTCAAATCATTCCTGGACCATTTTTGCAGTGTGGCAGGGTGCCATAAGCTGCCAAAAGAGGCCACTGCTATTAGGGAATATTGGTGCCATGAAAGAGTGTACTTGGACTGCAACAAAGTTTAAGTAGGTAGTACATGTCAAAGTAACATCCATATAAATACCAGAACCCAAGGTTTCCCAGCATCACACTGCCTCTACTGGCTTGCCTTCTTTTCATAGTACAGGAGTGGGCAACCTGAGCCATGGAGGACTGGTGTGTGTGCATGTTTTTTGGGATGAACTTTTAATCAGTGATTAAAAAGGACTACTCCCATGGCTCTATTACTGGCTTTATTACTGGCTGATAGAGAGCTCATCCCAAAAATCTGCACCCACATCAGCCCTCCATGGCTTCGGTTGCCCATCCCTGCCATAGTGCATCATGGTGCATCGTGGTACATTGTGATGCCCCCACCCACACACACATACACATCCATCCATCCAGATGATGTACAAGAAAACATGATTTATCAGACCAGGGCACCGTCTTCCATTACTCCATGATCCAGTTCTGATGCTCATATGTGGCTTACTGGTCTCAGGCTATGCAGCCTCATACACAACAAGCTGTGATGCATTGTGCATTCTGACTCCTTTATACCAGAACCAGCATTGCCTTTTTAAGCAATATGTGCTACAGTAACTCTTTTGCATCACAAATCCTGCCATTTTAGAGATGCCCTCACCTAGACATCTAGCCATTGGCCCTTGTCAAAATTGCTCAGATAGGGTATATATTCACTGCTCAAAAAAATTAAGGAAACACTTAATCATCAAGGTCTAATATCAAATCAGTTAAACTTCAGCTTTATCAATCTGTCTAATTAGGAAGAATAAGTGATTGTGAATCAACGTCACCTGCTTTGGTGCAAATACAATTGACAACAACTGCACTGGGAGAGGCAATGTGAAGACAACCCTTAAAAAGAGATTGTTTTACAGGTAGTGGCCACAGACAATTGCTTTCCCCTTATCCTTCCTCACTGATTCTTCACTAGTTTTGCATTTTGCTAGTGTCCCTGTCACTACTGGTAGCATGAGGTGGTACCAGCAGTCCATTCATGTTGCACAGATAGTCCAGCTCCACTAGGATGGCACATCCATATGTGCTGTCACAAGAAGGTTTGCTGTGTCTCACAGCACAGTCTCAAGAGCAAGAGGATGAAAAAGATACCAGGAGATGAGCCATTGGCTGGAGAGATGAACATCCTTCAGTGGAACCTGTGCTCACAGCCCAGCACTGTGCAGCTCGATTGGTATTTGCCAGAAAACTTCAGAATTGACAGATCCACCACTGGCACACTGTTCAGGTTTACACTGAATACATGTCACAGACATGAAAGGGTCTGCAGATGTCATAGTCAATGCTATGCAGTCTGCAACATCATCCAGCATGACAGGTTTGGTGGTTGGTCAGTGATGGCCAGGGGAGACATATCCTTGGAGGGTCACAAAGACCTCCAGATGTTAGCCAACAGTACCCTGACAACTGTTAGGTACTGGAATTAATAGCTCAAAGCCTTTGTCAGCCCTTACCCCGGGGCAGTGGGCCCTGGACTCCTCCTAGTGCAGGACAATGCCTGGCCTCATGTGGCCAGAGTTTGCAGGCAGTTCCTATATGATGAAGGCCTTGATGCCATTGACTGGCCCTCACATTTCCCAGACCTGACATTATATATCAGGGCATCTGACACCACCAAGTAGTGCAACAGACTGTCCAGGAGCTTAGTGATACCTTGATCCAGGTCTGGGAGGAAATCCCCCAGGACACTATCTGCCATCTCATAAGGAGTATGCCCAGATGTTGTTGGGAGTGCATACAAGCATGTGGGGGCCATAAACACTACTGTGTCCCATGTTGGGTTGCTGTGATCAAATTCCTGCTTGTTGGATCAGTCTTTTGTTTCAATTTTCTACTTTAATTTTAAGTGTGATTTTGAATCCAGCCCTCAGTGGGTTGGTTTCCATTGACCATGATTATATCATTTTGTTCTCAACAAATTACACAATGTATATCAGTAAAGATTTTCAACTGGCTTGTTTCATTCATCAATTTCCAATGTGTGAATTAAGTCTTGCATCATTTTCTTTGAACCACAAAGAAAATATTTCCTCATAGTCCCTCTGAGGCATCAGTTCCTCAGGCATGGTGAAGGGATTTCTTCCAGCAACAGGTATAAACAGCAGCCAGGAAGAGGAGCAAGTAGGAAGTCGGAGTGGCCAGGTGCAGGGAGGATAAGCCCATGGTGTTCGATATTTCCCAGCTGGGGCAGACTCACACTGTCTGGAGCAGCACCTCTATGGGGAATCTACATGCAAGGCAGTGGATGTATGTAATGCAATGTATGTAACAATGTTACACATGGATTAGTGTGTGGGAAGTGAGACATTACCTTCTACAGTGCTCCCGGCATCTCTTTTATTCTTGCCCCTGTCTGCTGAAGGGTAGATCCTAAGTGGCTGCCAGCCATGCTGGATTTCACTGCCCCACCCCTTTGTTTTGGTGGTGTTGGCTGTCTGGAGTGCTGAAGGGGAAGCAGAGGCTTCTGGCTAGCTTCTCCCCTGCAGTCTGGCAAGAAGCACTTGCTGATACTAGACACAGTGCGCACCCCCCAGCTCCATGCCAGCTGTGTAGCGATGGAAGAGAAGATGCACATTTGCATGTTGGGTTCCTGCTCTGTGCCACACCTTGAACGAATAGCCCTGGAGAGAAAGAAACCAGTGAGTGATCTTGCTGTTTCTTTGAGCCATTGGAAGAGCCAGTGGCCAGTGATGAATTGCCAACCTACGAGATAGTATTTCAGCTCTTCCAGAGCCCACTTAATCACTACGGCTTCTCTCTGTATAGTGGTGTAGCATTGCTCTGCGGGCACTGACTTATGACTGGTGCAAATAACAGGATCCTCCTCATTCTTGAATGCATCAGTCTGTACCAGGAAGGGGTGGTTGAAATCTGGATTCCGGAGGACAGGGGAGCTGGTCAGTGCTGCCTTTGGGGTCTGGAATGCCTCTTCTATTTTCTCCATCCAGCACACCCTCTCCGGTTCTACATTCCTGATCAGATCTGAAAAGGGGCAGCTAGAGAGGAGAAGTTAGGCACAAATTGTTGGTAATAACCAGCAAGCCCCAAAAAGGCATGTACTTGTTTTTTGGTAGAGGGGTGGGGGTACTGTCATATGGCTTCAACAGCCCCCACCCAATAATGCAGCCCAGGTACTGTGCCTCACTCAGCCCCAGATGGCATTTTTTTGGGGTTCGTGGTCTTCCTCAGCTCTTCAAGGACCTGGCCCAGATGGAAGACCTGATCCTGCCAGACAGATGACTGAATGACTATGTCTTGAGGTATGTAGCAGCATAATTGAGATGTGGACAGAGCACAATGTCCATTAGGTGCTGAAATGTCAGTGGAGCACCATGCAGTCTGAAAGGGAGAACCCAGTACTTCCAGTGCCCAGACGCGGAACTGAAAACCATTTTCACTCAGGTAGAGGGAGCTACGGAGACTCGCCAGTACTCCTTAGTGAGATCTATCATAGAGATGAACTGGGCTCTCCCTAGACTCTCGTCCACCTGCAGCATAGGAGAGCTGTCAAACTGAGCTTCCAGAAGTTGTTACACGTAGAAGCGTAGTGTGCCATCTGACTTGGGAAGCACCATGATGGGGCTTGACCAGGGGCTTGTGGACTCCTCAATGATGCCATCTTTCAACATTTGTGCCACTTTAGCCTCAATAGCCTGGCGGTGTACTTCTGGCAATCAGTAGGGCCATTGCAGAACAACAACTCTGAGTGGGGTACAAATGTAGTGCTGGATTATGTTTGCCTGCATGGGCTCTTGTGAAAAATCCTCCCAAGACTGGTGTTCTAGTTCAGTGAGCTCTTGGACCTGCACTGTGGTGAGTTCATGACCTTTCTGTACCAGCTCTGGGGGACCTGAAACACACACGAAAGAGGCACGCAGAGTGGGGACCGGCTCAATACATTTCTTTAACAAATTGATATGACTAGTTTTTGCCTTGGTGCACCTACCCAGCTGCTGGAGGCAGTATTTGATGGAACCTACTCTCTCCACTATGGGGTTACTATTGCCAACATGCAAGGAATTTGCAGGAGGTGCTGCGGACGAGCAGAAGGACTTTGTCTCTTGGCAGAAACTCTCATAGTTGCACCAGTGGATTATAGGCTCGCCACTGTTGCGAGGGTTGTCAATTATTTTCAGGTAGCTGTATACTACTAATTTTATGCATACTGCCATCATAGTTTTTTTGTGAATTTTCAATGGTGCATTATATTTGATTTTTTTCTTGAGCAACAAGGATATGAATATCTGATAGTGTTGAGCTTGTGGAGCGTTAGTGTCCCCACACGAAACGCTGCCCCCCCCTCCCTTTTTTAACCAAAACCTAGAGTTTTTATTTAAATAAAAAAAGAATTTCAAGGCTTAAATTAGAGTTCAAGTTAGGTGTAGCACAGCATTAATGATTATTACAAGGATAATAAGATTATGATTGTTTGTGCATGTGTGTATGTGTGCTTGAATAAAATTTACCTGCATTGTAGCTAGCGATATGTTTATGTCCCCCTTTGTGCATTGTGTATTATTTTAATCATTATTTCATTGAAGGTGTCAACAAGCACTAACTGAATGATTAGGATTGTTTAATTTTTTACTAGCTGACCATGTACATACACGCTCAAAGATTCTCTCTCTCTCCCTCTCATAAACTCATCCAGATGTTGCCTGACTTCGCACCCACAGGATGGGGGGGTTGAGGGGCTGAGTAGAGTGAGGTGGTGTTCAGCAGTGTAGTGGAGGAGGGAAGACAATGTGTTAGGTTGTGTGGTGTGTGTGGTGGTGGCCGGAGGGAGGTGGAGATGGTTTAGAGGTGGTTGGAAGACATTTTGCTTAGCGGGAGGAGGTTATGAGTGTGTGTGAGTGTGTGTGTGAGGAAGTAGGACAGCGGGTGGATGTTGGCTAGTGGTCGGACATTCTGACATTCTCGGTTGTTTTACTGAATCCTTGTGTTGCTCTTTGGAAGAGCAGGGAATTTGGATGGCATTGCTGAAGATAAGAACTGATGCTTTAAATGGGTAAAAAGGAGGTAAAGTGATGAATGAGAGTGAGGAGGATGTGGTCAACAATTTGTGGTTGTCTGAGGAAAGCTTTGCGATTTTGTTTCCCCTTTCATGGTGAAAGACACTAATCATCTAATCATCTGACATGTCCATATCTGTATCTCAGACACTCTCTGGTGTGCTATTTCCCCCCCTCACCTTTATTTTGTTTCTTGATTTTTCTCTTACTGTCCTGAGAGATAAGCATGCTTCCTCATCCCATCGTGCTCCATAAATACATGAAAAGAAGAGTGTTTTGACTCAGTGCATCCAGACAAATCTGCTTCTCAGTCTCTTAACAAAACAATGACAATGACAGACACACACAAAATAAAGCCCTCCAGGACAATCTAAACAATCTCACACACTATAACACAAAGGCAGTCATTGAGAAAGCAAGAAACCTGCATTCTTTATAAACAAAGCAAGTCTGTGAATTCACCAATGCACACTTCCAAACAGACATTTGCTGATTAAACACTGTAAATGAATGCACGCATGGGGCTCTTCTATAATATTCTGTACTGGCAAACCTCAGTCTTTTGCTCTCCTGAAAGAGCCATTGTGTCTTGAATGAACAGATTCCGGACATACCTATGATAGACAGTGATAAAAATGGAGCATGCTATCACAGCCTCTTAACACTTACCGTATTTATTTGAGATTTAGCTAGGTAACATTGTATAATAAAGTATTAATTATTTTTTAAATATAATTCTTCATTTCAGAATCGCAGGTCATCCTATATATGATCTCCCCAGAGGAGCAACAACTACTGCAAGGTGGTCGATTTATAATGAAAAAAACAAACAAAAAAAAACCAAAAACACTGTAACTAAGAACATCTACTGCACTTCAAGCAATGATTGTTTGCAATGATTATATTTTATAGGCAGAAGAGTAAAATTCTCAAATCTAATTGCTTAGAAGTTATTGATTAATTTTCCAGTACAGTGAGGTTTTGACAGTAACTCTTGGTTCACTTCTATAGTATGAGTAAGCTTATAAAGTGCTCACATAAAACAAAACTACTAATAAAGCGATTAAATAAAGTTATTAAACAAAAATGTATAACTGTTGATATGATGAAGTACACACCACCAATCTGTCGCTCATTATTTTCATATAACCAGACACCCAGTTGCGTTTCATTCCTTTTCATGAGAATAATTTAGTTTAATAATGTTAGTTCTATAGAATTTTTCTTGATCCTGAAATTTCTACACAACTTATTACTGACACGAGCAATCCTTCGTAATTTTTTCAACGATGTGACGAATTTATTTTTGTAACGATAAAGCTTCTTACAACCAACACTAACATGTCTGTGTTTGTTAAGTGATAAACTCAGTGTTTGCTGAATACCATGTTCCAATATTTACAGCCAAAGATTAGAATTTCAGTAGTTAGGAACATGCTTCCAGTTCATGCTGATTTAATTTAATTTTAGTCATGGATTACCACTTAAAGAAATATTAATTAATACATGCGTTACCTTGGTTTGTAAATATTACTTAAGGTCTGTACTTGTTCCTTGCTTAAAGTAAAAGTTTGCGACATACCATGTACATGCCATGAAGAAAACAATTTGAGGCTGACATTTTTTATTCTACAAGTCCACTGACACTTTCTGAATCAAACCATAAAAGTTTGGTAAAGTTGAGCATCGCTCACTGATAAGAGATCTGCAAACGTTCCTAAATAACTAATATTGTCCCTCGAAAACCCGGTCTAACACCAGAACTGTTTATATCATATATTATGTATTTATTTTTACAAATACAAATTTATTTAGTTAGATTTAATTGAGCAACCATTCAGATTAACATTTGATTACTTGGCTGCTAAATCTGTACCAGACTAAATTCTGAAATTGTCAGCTATAAATCTATTTGATACACCTCCTGAAATAGCCTATAAATGTAATTCTCTTTCTTTTCTCTCTCACAGGGACACCTGAGGCTGCATCAGCCAGCTGGATTTGCACCACAACTCGGTATTTTCACGTGACAGGACACAGTGTGGCTGGAGATAAACAGCTTACTCTTTTTTTTTCCAGGTTCTGTTCACTTCTTTTTTAACGAAACAAACCCTACTGGCTGTAAAATCAGGGCACGTTTGTCCATTATCCCAGTTCACCCCAAGTCGGACTGGGTCATTTCAGTGGCTTGCTATGGAGTGTGCTTTAGAGAACTTCGGCGCGTAAAACATGGCTAGCGTGGCGCACGACTTTTACGCGCGTCTAACCTGTCTGTGACGCAGCTGCTATGGAATCAAAGTGTACCTAAAAAAAATGGACGCGTACCTGCTGCATGTGATGCGCAAAAGAAAAACACGCACCAGAAATAAATCCGATGTGAACTGGTCGTTATTTATAGAGGTTTCGGATTCGTCGCCGAGACTCACTCTCTCTCTCTCTCTGTCTGTCTGTCTCTCTCTCTCTCACACACACACACACACACACACAAAACAAACACGCCCGCCTATAGGTTCGGTCTGGTCTAACTCCAGAACTTTCCTGGGCGGTAATCTGAAATCCCCCGCGCTGCAAAATCAGACTCGACTTTGGCACGGATGCTCCAACCGCCCCGGGTCCTTTATGAGTTTATTTCAGGTCATGGAGACGCCTGTGTTTGTTCCACGCTGTTCCGCCCATTTTTACAGTTGTACCCGGCGCTTCTGATGTCCTCGAGGGGCTCTGCACCTTTTACGCACTAACTGCAGTGTCCTGTAGGGAACAGGAGACATATTCCACCCGTACAGGCTATACTACCTGTGGTCCCACTGGTCCTACAGAGCAGCAGCTTTACTTCAGCCACAACTGTTGGGTAGCTGCCATAAGCTGTCTCTCTTATTGTCTCTCTCTTCTCTGGCGCCGGTTAGGTTTTTTTTTTTCTTCTTTTTTTTTTTTGGAAGATGACTAGCCATCATTACGATTTGGCATCAAAAAAGACAGATCAAATTCATTCATTTATTCATTCATACAATTTAGCTCTGATCTCTCTCTCTCTCTCTCTCTCTCTCTCTGGGCTCAGCTTGGAAAGCCCATGTTGTTCACATTTCCATATAGCCTAACCATTTTTTTTAGTAGCCCATTATTGATTGATTGATTTTTAAGAATGTATTACTGTTTTATTCGCCCTGCTATCCAACTGTCCACGTGAAGAAGAAAAAAAACGGAAAGAAGTGGATGGATGACTGCTGGTGATTTCTCTGGGCGGGTTTTTATTCGGGCCCGGTGGTGGAGGAGCTTCACGCCATCCGAGGAAGTTTGAAAGGGAACTTTGGCGCATGCGCAGTAGGGCGAGGTGGTTTTTGGGGGTTTGTTTTCCACCCTTTTTTCTCTGTGCGCATCAGTAGCGGGATTTAGCGTGTGGAAGGGCAGAAGGACGGACGGAGAGAGAGAGAGAGCGAGAGCAGGTGACAGAGCTGCAGAGGAGCGCCAGTTTGTGTTCACATCACTGCGCCGCTTGTAGTTGGTCAGAGCGTCGCCTTCGGCCGGGAAATACACTGCTTTTCCCCAACCTTTGCCCAAACTCTCCTAAATTGTGCTCCTCTCCGATTTTCTTCCAGTCGCCTGCCTTTTGGGAAAGTAATTCCAGATTAAATGCTAACGACGCGCTGATGATGGAGAGTTTGGCGCTCCAGGTGGAATGGAGAGTCCAGTAGACGCGCCGCGCGTGTGTGTGTGTGTCAGCCCAGCCATCACCGTGTGGATATTGTAAACAGGTAGAGCAGAAAACACCGCCTCGTTTTTGGATTATTCCGCGTGTTTTGTTCAGTAGCGCCTGTGAAGCACGCAGGATCTCCACCAGTGTGATCGTACATGGGAGCTTTCTGAGCACGAGCGGACGCGTTGGCCCGCGGCATCCATGCGCGCTTGTGGGTTTATGTGTCGGTAAGTGTTTCCCCAAGTTCGTGCCCACGCCTCTGTAAAGTAAAAAAAGAAAAGAAAAGAAAAAAAAAGCTAATTATTTGGATTGCTTTAGCTCACTTTAAATAGTCTCTACTACCTCAGTGCCTCATTTGCACACACTTCATGCTCATCTACCAGCAGCGCGTAGAAGGTCGGACCCGCCTGCCCGCCTGCCCTTCTGCCCGACCGCTCCTGCTCCTCTACCGCGCTGCGGAGTCCATCTGTCTGGGGCTCCAACACACAACTCCAGGAAGTCGGATAAATATTATTAAGCGGGATTTGCTTTGGAATTTTCATCCCAAATCCACCAATTCCAAGAAGCTCCTCCAGCGCGGACCACTTCATTGTAAGTCATATCTTCTGTTTGCATTAAAAAATTATATATATATGTATGTATGTATGTATGTGTGTGTGTATGTATGTATGTATATATATATATATATATATATATATATATATGTATATGTATATATGTATGTATATATATATATATATATCTATA
>JAQMCW010000038.1:16776410-16786487 GCA_030068335.1 Chrysichthys cranchii
TTACCTCTGTTTTTTTTTTTTTTTTTTTTTTTTTTTTTTTACATTGTCAAAACAATAGGTACAAGAAGTTTAAAGATGCAGAGTATTTATTTTCTGTGATTTTTTAAAAAAAAAATTTTTTTTCTTTCGTTCTTTCCCCCCGTTTTCTCTAAAGTGGAGTTTGTCACAGTAAGTGCAGTCCGACTACCCGGACAAAAGCAAAACCTTACCAATTATCCACAAAGGGTAAATCGGTTCATTTTGGCCCCTTTAAGAGGCTCAAGTGCCACACTGGCATTTTTACTCAACCACACCGAATGGCTTGAGTAATGCGGTGTCGTAGTGTTTCGTTTCAGTCTCAACCACTGTCTGCTTGGGTTTGTATATCACTAAGAGTGGATATATATCATGGTTATTGTGTGCTGCATGGATAAGCTGATTGATGTGCCTTAAACCCAAGCACACTTAAGCTTCACAAGCTACGCTCTGTCCTAGATCAACACGACCTTGCATTAAATTGCAAAGAACTGCTTCGTATTTCAGCTCCAGTGTGTTACTGTATGTGTAGCGCGAAACTCTTCCGTGTTTCTGTTTCTGCACTGAGTGACCATGCAGCTAAAGCTGTGTGCCAAAAGCAGCCTGCGTAAAATGTCACTCACGCTTTAAGTTCTATGCACCTGTTTTCTAGTGGCGCGTCCGGTGAAGGTGCTGCCTCTTGAGCCACGTACGCGAAACAGGTTCTAGTTTTGGGAAGAAAAGCACTTTTGGAAGCTGGGTATCTCCATGGTTGAGGATGAACATGTACAGGCTTTGTTTAGAGTGTGAACAATGCACAAAGGTGGTGCTGACTAATAAGGGATTGACACTGGGAAATGGCTAACACTTAACTGTTTAAAATGTTAAATACACTTCAGTTCTTTACACTTGTTTTCTCGAAAGGCACATCAACGATGGCACCTGTGTCTATCTGACAGACTTGCCTTGTTTATTTTTGTTTTTTATTTTTATTTTTTTTTTATATCAAAATCAAAATATTCATCATTTTGGGATTTCTCGTCATAAACGTTCATTTAACTACTATACAGTTACCACTAGTTATTCATTATTTCATTTTATCATTACTACTATAATTCATTATAGATTCAACCAGTATATTTATTAGCTGACAAGCATTGAGGCTTTTAAAAAAAAAAAAAAGGTATTTCTTGTGACTGACTTTTTATATATGTATTTTTTTCCCCCTTTTAAATCAAACTGTTAATATGCTTTAATAAATTTTAAATATTAACAAAGTCAAGCATCTGAAACGCACCCTCGAATCATTGAATCAGCTGTTTGTTGTTTTTGTTTTTTTAAACAATACTATGAATACTATGCAACGACATACGCCACCTTAAAAGTGTGTGTGTGTATTCTGAGGTAAAGCGATAGTTCTTCCATGTTTTGGACCGAAATTATTAAGGTAAGGTATGTCTGTATTGTTATATTTTGTCATCCTGAACATTTGAAGCTTCTGCATACAGTACGTTCTGAGAAAACGATCCTCCGCGTTAACAAACCAGTAGAAGCTTTGGAATAATAATAATAATTAAAAAAAAAAAAACCTGGAATCTTATGAGTGGAATTGGTTAAAATCCTAATGATGGTCAGTCGTGGTGAAGTGCTTAATGGTTGCTTGTACTGTAATCAGAACAGTAGTGTTCTCCGATTAACTTTGATGATCTGAGCGAATGCGAAATGTCCATGCTGTGCCATTATATTTTGGAGCGTCGGAATGCGGGTTGGAGGTTTTTTTTTTTTTTGTTTTTTTTTTTTTTGAGGAACCGTGATGGCGTACGGTGTTAAGAACTGTACTGTCTTTTATACTTGCTCATAAGATGCTAATTTCCTAGTGCATGAGTTTAGTCTACAAGTGGTTTCCACTTCTCAAAAAAAAAAGAAAAAAGAAAAAGGCTTTTTTTATGGTTAAATAGCTCTCAAGCCTTTTGCTACGATCCCCTTTAAGGATACTACAATAATATGACCCAAGACTAACTTTTACCAATTACAACATCAATCTAGGACGAAGATGCCCTTGCTTTTCTCCCATTAATCTTCACTTTGGCATGGTGGCAGAGTTGGTCACGCAGCCTTCTCAAAGCCACCGCCACTTTCATTACTCATGCGATAAAGAGTGTAGCGGTCCAAGACGTGGATCGAAGGGCTCAGATTAAGAGCACTTTCCCAACATCAAGGGGACCCTGAGCTCTGAGCCTGCCATGCTTTATCTCATCTGAAAATATCTGCAGGCATGGCATCTGATGCCTCTCCAGCCTCCGTTTGATGTTTAACACCCAGTTTATCTGCAACCAAATGAAAGAGCCCTTAGTGCTGTTCAATACCGAGTGGTGAAACAGCAGAGCTTTTCGGTGAAAGTCATACGAAGTAGCTATACCGTGTTTCTGAGAACTGGATTCTTGAAGCATGAAGCAGATAATTTCATTAGCGGGCCTAATTTAGGAGGAAGCACTGCCTCATCAGTTTGGAAATGATCCAGATAAACATGACATGCACTATATGGGCAAAAGTATATGGACTTCTTACCATCACAAATAGATATGCTTGCTGAACATCCCTTTAAAAAAAAGTTTAAAAAATGAGCTGCTCTATGCTTTAACCGCACCCTCTGTACTCTTCTAGACAGACTTTTGAAGGATGGCTGTGGGGATCTGTCCATTAGTGAGATCAGGCACTGCTGTTGGATAAGGAGGCCTGGAGCATACAATTGTATGCTTCCAACTTTGTGGCAATAGTTTGGAGATGGTAAACCTATGGGTGTCCACATACTTTCCAAATCCCCAAGAAAGCGATATAAGATTTTTATATGTGCTTTTACGTTCTCATTTCCTACGGAGAGCTGACTCTCCAAAGAAGTTTCACTACCACTGTAGTGCACGCAGATACGATCTGCCAGCAGGTACATATAAATCCCCTACATTTAAATCAAAGTACTTTGGATTAGATGAAGTGATAATATCTTCTGAAGTGAATCAGTAGAATTGGTTGAATCCTCCTTTGATCCCCCTGCATCCACAGTCGAGCACAGTGCACAGATCATGGGTGGATGTTTACGTAAGATGGTTATCTGCTTGGGAAAACAGACAAAGAGGAAGCACGCCTTACCAAGAAGTGCTGGCTAAACAGAAAACAGCAAGTAGAAATGACTGATAGCTATCTTTTGGCCACAAAGCAAAACATGCACAAAAGAGATCATTTAGCACTTCATGAGCCTCTCAAAAGTTTTAAATCGAAGGTGGTTGACTTAAGGGGTCATATGGGCCAGCTGTGGAGGTTCACTTATAGCAAGTGGATAAGTTGTTTAACCATCTGATTCTTTTTGGGTCGGGGGAAAAAAAAAAAAAAAAAGACACTTGAAATTGAACACGATGTTTTACTATTCCAATTTTTCCAACATGAAACAGTGTTTAATTCTATTGATTGGTAAAAAAAAAAAAAATAATAATAATAAATAAATTGTTTATTTGGAACACCTTAATAATATTGGTTAGTACCCTCTCTTTTTCTTTCAGAACAGCCTCATGACATGGATTGATCCCACAAGGTGTTGGAAATACTCCTGTGAGATTCCCGACCGATTTCCATGCTGCATCCCAAAGGTGCTCCGTTAGATTCAGACCAGGTGACTGGAGAAAGCCATTAAAGTTAGTGACAGTCAAACATTCTTGATTATTAATGTTGTTCAAACCAATTTGGCCATTCTTCTCCGACCTCTCACAAGACCACCTGCTGCTCAAAAAAATGTGGTGAGCATAAAAGTCTATGTTGAACATAAAAGCCGCAGTTGGGTGGTCCCACAGCCAAGTCATGTCTATATTGTTTTATAGGATTATTATAGAAGTTTATGCTACACCAGTGATCACCAGCCTTGTTCCTGGAGCCTAACTCCCTTAAGATTTCACCTCCAACCACAATGAGGCCCACTTGACCATCCAATCATTGCTTTCAGAAGTTCCTGCTCAACATAAAGCGATGCGTTTACATTTTTGGTTGGAGATAAAACATGCAGGAATGTAGAGCACCAGGACCAGGGTTTGGTGACCACTACATAAGCAATGATGATGCAACAATATCCAAAGTTTTTGGGCCAAGCAAATTTCTATCAATGTAATGTGTGATTAAAAACTGTGCCCCCTTGTAAACTTTGGGCAAAATGAGTCCAAATGTCACATTCTTGAAGCTGGAATTGCCCCGTTTCTGGAATATTCAAATCCTAGTCATATACTTTTGCCCCATCCTTGCACTGACTATTGACCTGATTGGTTGCTCTCTGCTGCTGTCTGATTGCATGAATGAGCAGGTGTACAGGCGTTCATAATAAAGTGACCACCAAGTGGCTTTTGACATTACAGGTCACTTTGAACAGACAGTAAAACGCTGCAATAAAGTGTTAAGAAATGATGATCAGGAAGATCCCAAACATTTTGTCTTCAGTGCTAATCATTTAAGATTATAGTACACTGGAGACATTTATTAGTATAAAGTGAAGAAAGATGGGCTGATTTCATAAAACGTATTGCTAAGCATTGAACAGAATGTGTGGAGTTGTGTGTTCTTGTTCATTTCGTGCACTCAGAGTCTGCAAGGTTCCCTAACCCAAGGCCCCAGAGCAGGCAAAGAGGATCAGAGCCGACTATGTGATGCTTTCAGATTTTGTGTGCTTTTCATTTCTTCTGCTCCGTGCCCTCTTTGCATCTGATCAACATTCCTGCGCAGCTTCTTCATGATAATTACATGAGGAGTTGTGTTTTTCTAAACCGAAGCAGCTGCCTAATACAGGCCAGTAATTGAATCCAGGGCTCACAAACACACACATGTGTGTGCTCAAAAGAAGACTCGAGAAGATTTTTCAATAGGTGGGCCCACGCAAGCTAAGTGCAGTGCTGATCCTAGCATTAGTGCATGGAGCCGGGCCCCGGGGCAAGGGAGACTGCGAAGCTCAGTGTGAGGCACGTAGCTTAGCGACGGGCGCACAAAAGCAAATGGACCCCAAACCTCAGGTGGTCTCATTTAAGATGGAAACAGCTGCAAAAATGTGGCAAAACATTAGCATTACAGTCTCAAAAAGTTATCACTTTACAGCCCTCCAGACAAGTTCAAACGTCCGACCCTGAAAGCAACAATCGTGGCTTACAGGCTTAATGCTGGTACGTAGCTGGCTTTTTTTTTTTTTTTTTAATTGTGGTTGTTTTGTCCAAAAAGCTTTGAATAACAACGGATTGGCTAAAGCACATGCTGTGTTTTAACCAGGCTCTCTGCTCACATCACATCACGTATACTTCACATGTGGCATGTATGTGATGTGACGTGTAATATGCGACAACGCAAAAGAAAAAAAACAAACCACGTGGAGCCCCGTTTTGCCATACTGTGTCCTGAAATCGCATGTGTGAATTCAAGAATACGTGACATCACGTGAGTAGCACATGGACAAATAAAAACCAAATGTCCCACGTGTGGAAGGTTTGAAAATGAAAGAATTGTGAGAAAATCATGTGAAGTATTAAAAAAAAAAAAAACGTGAAAAATGAGCATGTAAAAATAAATAAATAAATACATTTTTTTTTATTCATAATAATAATAATAAGAAGAAGAAGAAGAAGAAGAATATATAAATTAAAATTAATAAATTATTAAATATGGACAAAGAAATCACGTCACCTACTTGTATAAAATGAACATTTAAATTCACTATGTGTGGGGGGAAAAACAATGTGGACATGACCTACATGTGAATAATTTACATGAAAACTGAAAAGTCATGCCCTACATGTGAAACTAAAAGTATTATGTGAAGAAAGAAAAAAAAACCCATTGCATTTACATTTAAACATAAATTATATTATATTATATTATATTATATTATATTATATATTATATTATATTATATTATATTAATCATGCAGGCAAAATGTGAAAATAAAGCTGATATATGATCAAATTAGTATGTGAAAATAAACAAATCATGAGAAAATCCCGTAAAAAAAAATATAACTACAGGACATGGAATGGAAAATAAACACGTGTAAATAATTCAATCTTTTGGGGGGGATGTGTTAAATAAAAGCACTTGAACTATTTGACAGGGCGGGGCGGGGCGGGGGGGGCAAGCACAGGTGAAAAATAATATCACATGACCTACGTGTGAAGAATTATAAAAAAAAAATAAGTGAAACCCACATAGAAAAAAATGATTGTATATATTATAAATGTTAATACATTTTTATAAATTATAAACTTATTCACACAAACAGAGAACTTTATAACATTTTGAAAGGGTTGCAGCCTTGGAGTTGCAGGAATTATTTTTAGTGTAGTCTCTGAAATTATATATATAAAAAAAAAAAAATTATATATATATAAAAAAAAGGACACAATTGCCTGAAACACTGATTGGAGAAAGAGAGAGAGAGAGATGTATCATGAAGTGGGTAACAGAGAATACAGGGTTTTTTTTTTCCAGAAATATTACAAAAAAAACCCATCCTAAATCATCGCTCAAATCAATTAATCTATTTCTGTTTTGCGTTAGCGGAGTTTCCAGCCTCGCTCGGGCAACTTATATTTTATTAAATATTTTAGTGAAGGTTGCTATTGTTCATGTCTTTTATACCCCATAACGTCAAACGAAACATTACACAACGACAGAGAAGAGGGTGGACGTGAGCTGGAGAAGGAGAATTTTGCAACCGCGCAAGTTATAGCTGTGAGTGAATGAACATTATTCCCACAACCTGAATCTGGTCTGAATCAAAGTGACAGGATTGGACCGCAAACCCTTCCATGTAAAAACCGCTCAGTAGTCGTAAATATATTGCTGTTCTTTGTTGGGTTTTTTTTGTTGCTGTTGTTGTTGTTGTTGTTGTTGTTTTTCACTTAACCTTTAAAAGCATTTCCACCAGTGATGGAAAAAAGCCCCATTTTAACCGCCTTAAGATTCTTACACAAAGCATTATCATTTACACATGTAAAGCTAGTTATACCTTTAAATGGTAATAAAAAGAGCAGGGCAAGCCGTAGGAATATGACATGCCGTATACGACAATAAACAGCAATCTAGCCTTGTAAAAAGCAGATTGTTTTTATGGATTCGCATTAAAACGTTTTATTGCACTGAGTTTAATGTAATATGCTACAAATTTCAGGGCCTTAGCCCACTCAAAAAGGTAGCCTTAGTCATGCAATAATTCATGGATCCTCGTGAAACATTTCAGCTTTAAAAGTGTTAAAAGTTCAAGTTTATTAACTTCACCGAAACCTTTCACTACTGTACAGTTTACTGTCAGGGTTCTGGCTCTGTATGAATTTAAATCCGTAGTGGTGCCAGATTAAATCTAATAAACGCTTTTGACACCACAGCACTGTTGAAATCTCACTTCGGACTGATCCGAAGGTGTTGAGTAATCTCCTGTAACAGCGCAGCACTGATGGCATTTCCAAACGGACGTTTTAATGTTATCGTTTCTATAGTAAAAGGTCAAAGGACTTGCATGATGTTCGTGTGACATAATCAAAGAGTGATCATGCATTTTTATCAAATGTATTCTTATTGTGCAAAAATATGTCATCGTTTATACGGTGACATTTTGTCCTTCTTATTTATAACCAGAAAAAGCAAGGTAGTGTGAATTAAAGTATTTAGACGTGACCTACGGGCACCTGACAGCCAAAATACAAAATATACGCTTAGAAAGGGAGGGGCAAGGAAGAGGCATTCAGTTGGTTGAGTCCTGTATAGTGAACATTTGAATGAAATTATTATTATTAGTCATTAAAATGCATTAGTCTATATTATTATTATTATTATTATTATTATTATTATTATTATTATTATTATTAGTCACTTAAACATAATTATTTGTGATTTGCTGTAATATAAGAGGAATGAAACAGTTTGGGATGGAAAACGATCTTTGGGTGGTAACGGTAGGTCTGCTTTCTACTTTTTTTTTTCATAGCAACGTACTTGGTTAATCATTTTTGCCTAATCCATTCCTCAATGATTAAGGTGCTTTAAACGTACAGTACAATCTCTTGAATCGGACTTGGAACTTGATTGTGCAGGCTTGTTCCTCACAATAAAAATAAAATGAAAAAAATAAAAAAAAAAGTTTCCTGTATCGGAAAGCCACTCTTGCTGCTCAGATTCCTTCCACCTTGTTTAGCATGAATGGAAGTGAAGGCTTACACGAGGAAACAGGAGTCAAGGCAAGAGGAAAACAATCAGCAAATCAGCAAGGCCTGGAGCCGAGAAAGCCTCACATTCCCCCTCACAAAGAAAACAGCTATTCCAGAGCTGGAACGGAAATGAACAAGAATATTCACCTTTGAATGGGTATTAGTTTTACAGGGTCCAAGGGGGACTTTACCCACATGTTCTGACTATTCCAGTTTTCCGCTCAAGGAAAATAAATAAAAGTGAGTGCAGGTGATCCAAGGGAAAGATTGTGCTTCAAAAACCTTTTAAGCAAAACAGGAGCTAGAGTCAGCCCGAAAAGTCTTCTGCGACTGTAAATTATTTCTTCATCTTTCGGTTTGTAAAGTTCCACACTTCCAAATGAAACCCCCCCCCCCCCCGATTCGGAGATTTACAGAAGAGTTCTGCCTTACAGCCAAACGTGAATTATGACTTGTCTAATGTCGCAGTGTGAGCACACGCTGTTGCTGATACGCTTCATTTAAAGTGGTGTGAAATCAAATGATCTCATTTGGATAGCCATGAAAATGTCTGTTGTTTTTAGAAAGAAAGAATATGACTTAGGACCCTAACTTGCATGATTACATCATGTAATGTTATTTATATATATATATTTTTTTTACGAACGTACGCATTCTAGTGTGTCTAAGAATAGATCCACTGGCATTCACTCGTTCATTCATTCATCCGTTCATTCACTGAGCAGTTATATCGTTTGCTTTCTACCTGTAATTAATAGTGTTCTTTGACCATTTTCAATGAATGGTAACAAGAGTCGTGCCCTTGCTTTCACTTTTAAGTAGAGGTACAAGATTGAAGAATTTTTAGGTGTTTTCCAGTCACCCTGCATAAAATGAAACGACGGATAAATTGTCATTAACTTGATTAACTACAGGTCCCTTCAGGAGCCCCGTCTTGTTCACACACGAACTGTGTGTGTCCAAGTGACCTGAACCGGGAGCAAAGCCGCGTGTTTGTCTGACTGGCAGGTTTGTTGAGCTGTAGCGAAATTCGGAGGCTTTTATTTTTCTTATGTCTTTGTGATGAGTGCAGAGAGACAAAATGGTTCCGGGACAGACCCGTCCGTACTCAGTGAAAGCTCTGTGCCATGTATCTCATCATTTCTGTACATAACGCACTGAAGAAAACCAGGTACTGGAGCTTACAGTACATGTCCCATGGTAAGGAACTTGGAATGCACTTTTATGTAACGTGATGAACCCTGTACAAGCTATCTGGTATTCTTCAGTGTCCCAGATGACTCTTCTGAAATACCTTTAAACTGCTTTTTCTAACTGACTGACTGCTAAATCTGTGACTGATCGTTAACTGAGGAGAATGACTTTAATAATATTTGATTTAATATCAGTTGTAGTTCATATAACTTTCTAATCATGTGTTTGTGTTTTGTTTGGAGTGTCAAAATAATACGCGAAACATGAATAAGAATTGTTCAGTGATTCCATGATTATTTAACCCTTAGAACCCTTAGAAAAACGGTGTGACGCTGACTTGAAAAAACAAAAAAATGTTTGAATGTTTATCAAAAATAATGATTTTTTTTTCTATTAAAATAGATAAAATAATAAAGTTCTTTTTCCTTCTTTTTTTTTTTTAAAGCCTAGAATTAGGAAGTACACGAATCGCATTAACTAGCGTCCATGCTAATGGGAAAGATATTATTTTTTAAATAATTGACTTGCAGTCTATAAGGGTTCTGATGTTTTCAGTCAATCCCCGGTAAAAAAAAAAAAAAACAAATATATATATATATATATATATATATATATATATATAAAAACAAAAATAAATAAACAAATATATATATATATATATATATATAT
>JAQMCW010000038.1:16807282-16818322 GCA_030068335.1 Chrysichthys cranchii
GGAAACCGGAGTACCTGGAGGAAACCCACGTGAACACGGGGAGAACATGCAAACTCCACACAGAAAGGCACCTGTGCTCGACCCCAGGACCTTCTCGCTGTGAGGCGACAGTGCTAACCACTCAGCCACCGTGCCGCCCCTAATTTACGTTTATCTGTAATCTTTTTAAGAAAGTTCATTTAATCCCAGAAGACTGCAAGCCAATTATAGGTCAGTCAATCAAAATAATCAATGTGGCCCCTGAATCCTGATGAAGGTCTGCACTTCAGGCATCAAATGCTTAGTGAGCAGTAGCAATGTTTGAGACACTGGAGACAGACGATCATTCCTGGCCCAATTTATCATTGGTTTTAAGTTATTCGAAGGAAACAACGCAATAAAGATCTGCAAGTTGCACATTTCAGAGCTCAACATCCAATCTGCAAAACAATGTACAGCTTAGTTAGCTGAGTGAGCTAGACTGGCTAGCCAGGTCCTTTGCTCTTTTCAGTATGAAAGCTCTGTATTACACTCAAGTTTCCAAATGATTGAAAATTGATATGCTGCTACAACCTATAGGTAATGCTCAAGATAATGTAAGGAACAACTTTGCTAGATGGCTACCTAGAAGCATGTATGAATTAAATTTAACTAGGTTAGTGAATGCAATTTCCAACATGGTTAAGAGCAAAAACAAATAGTACAGATAGAAAAAAGCCTGAAAACCCTTTAAAATGATCCCGAGTTTATAGTTAGAATAATCACAAAACACTTTGCATTAATTAGCATTATTGTGTCCTTTGTTTTTCATTAGAATTAAAACAATGCCTGTGACCTAAGCATAAAAATAAGATTTTTTTTTATTATTATTTGAGAGAAAACTCTTTTTTTTTGCCATTTTCTCTATATATTCTGTTTAGAAAAATTAAAAAAACAAAAACAAAAAACAAACAAAAAAAACCCCCACCATAATAAAGTAATTAATTAAGCACTGATTATGTCAATTGGCCTAATAAACTGCCTTATGTAAGGAAATGTCTCTTCTACATTAGACATTAGATGAACATTTTGTTTACGTCCTTGGGCCTTGGAACCATATTTTGTATGGGGTTATGTGGTTATCATTCAAATTCGTTGAAGTTTTGTTTACTAGTAGATATGCACATAAGCCAAAAAGGCTGTTATAATTTAAACACTCTCTTTATTCACATACCGCAAAAATGATGACCATTTTGTGACCAAAAAACTTTGAAGAACTCCACAGTCCCAGTGGTTGAATGTCGAACTAAAGAGGAAGTAAATTGTCTCAGTGGCTCCGCGGTTTTTTTTTGTTTTGTTTTTTTACGGTGGTGCCATCAGTCAAGATCCTCGGCATTCTGCAAAACAAGCCAACAGTTCAGACATATCTGGGAACGCCCAGAGCTACATGCGGAAATCCTCATCAAACTACTTTTTTTTTTTTTTTTACTGTTATTTTCGTTAAATAAACGACATATTACATGCTTATAACCTACATATAACAGGTTTATAACCTACACATTACTTCCCTATAAACCACACACACTACCTTTGTTCATAATACATAAACTGTAACTAGCTTACAAACTATCCATGCCGCACTTGGTCATAAATTACACAGTATTCGTTTATAAACTATGTACTAGGTGCTTGTAAACCATACATGTGACCATCATGGCAAGTCCTTGCCCATAAATCAGAAGCTACAGAAATGTCATTTAGCTAGCTTAGCTAGCCAGCTAGTTCACCTTTCTTTACACACTGTTTATATTTGAGGTGGTGTTCACTCCACTGTATATGGCTTGTTGTTTAGAAAAGACATGCCATGATTGTTGACTGTAAAATCTTGACATGGTGCATGGTGAACGGTCCTGTGTGGTCACTCACAACCCACTTTAAATGGCCATAACTGCCATGTTGGTCCGCATGTAAAATCAGAGACTACAGCTAATTATTTTCTATGTACAGATAGTTATCATCTAGCCCTTCCTCAGTTTCGGACCACATGCTCATTAGTGGCTGGATATTTTTGGAAAGCATGTGTTTCTGATACATCTTTACCAGGCCACAGACACACACACACACACACACACACACACACACACACACACACACACACACACACACACACACACATTACTATATCGGTGTTACTGCTGTACTATCCACTGATAGACACCTGACAGTTAGAGACAGCAACAGATCTGCAATAGTTCAAAACACTATCCTCTATGTAGGGCTACTTGATATAATGGTCAACCCTAAAGTACTGTATTTTGTCTTGTGCTCGCATAAAAAACAAACTACTTCCAAATTACAGCTACGATTCGTAAAACTTCAAAACTTGGTGGGTGTAGTGGAGTTGTAAGGGGAAAAAAAACAATATAAAGAATCTCAGAAAAGATGGACCACAACAGAGGAAGGCCACATTAGATTCCAGTCCTGTCAGACAGGAAGAGGAAGCTGAGGCTACAGTGGGCACAGGTTTACAAAAATTGGACAGTTGAAATTTGGAAAAAAGTTATTTGATGGGCCTGTGCCCACTATAGCCTCAGCTTCCTTTTCGTTTAACCACAGTTGTAAAGAGTGGTTCTTTGAGTTCCTGGAGCCTTCCTGTCAGCTTGAACCAGTCTCCCCTGACATCTCTCATCAGCATGGTTTTCGCCTGTAGAGCTGCTGCTCACTGGACGCTGAGCGTTTTCTGCAGCGTTCTGTGTAAACTCTAGAGCAGTGGTTCTTAACCTTGTTGGAGGTACTGAACCCCGCAAGTTTCATACGTGCATTCACCGAACCCTTCGTAGCTGGAAAAAAAAAATATGTATTTTTTTCAAATTCGAAACATATATATATATATATATTTTTTTTTATTAGTTCACAAAATGAACCATGCATCAGTTAATGCACAGAAAATCACTGTGTTCACAGAATAAATTTTAAGTACAAAGCCGAGACCAGGCAGAGTAGCCCTTTCACCGAATCTGGCTCTCTTCACTTTGAATTCAGCAAGCGTTGTGTTCTTGTATTTCCCATCTCCATGCAGCTTTAGGAAGTGTTTCCTTAGTTTTGCCAGTGCTAGACTAGAATTGCTCAACTTGTCATTGCAAATCATGCACTGAAGACGCTGACTCCCATCACATTCCCTTATACGCGTGAATCCGTATTGTACGTATTCGTCCGACCACTTTCTTTTTTTGCTCGACATAGTATGAAGGGAATGGAATATTAAAAAGGAAATCACAAATGACGTACAAGCACGACAGTCCCAAGTCGACTACTGAACGCGCCAAGTTCCCTGCAGCACCCAGCGATGGCTGTGCGGAGCGTGACGTCACGAATCATACGAGTGGGGTGAACTCCAGATGGGCTGCCAGGTCGTGCCATGTATGGCATTTTTTTGCCATAAATTACGCAACAAATTCTAGAATTTTCCATAAATATTCGTCAGTATCCTTCAGTTTCTTATGGTGAAACATTGAAAATGCCATAAAAGTCATGTGTGAATGCCAAAAGTATATTAATGCACCTGGCAACCCTGGCGAACGGAACGGACACACACACACGCACACTTCCGCCGAACCCCTGAGACTGACTCGCCGGACCGTTGGGGTTCCATCGAAAGTCAGGTTAAGAACCACTGCTCTAGAGCCTGAGTGTTGTGTGTGAAAATACCATTAGATTTCTGGAGTATTCAAAAAAACAAGAACGGAAAGAAAAAAAAAACATCACCTGCCAACAACCACACCACGGTTCAAGTCACTGACAACACTTATGTTTGCCTGTTCTGTGCTGTGAACACTACCTGAGGCTCTTGACCTGCCTCTGCGTTGTGCTGCGGCCACTTGATGTATGCTAAGTATCCAGTGAGTGAATTTATGAACGCCGCTTATTACGGAATATGTGAGAAATGCCTTAACATGCTGGGAACATGATGAACAGCTTACGGCTGTGAGTTTAACGGTACTGTGCTGCCCCCCTGGCTTGGCTGCCTTAACTTGATTTGTGTTGTTACACAATTTCTTAACATTAGCTTGAAAATTAGTATTCTAATTGTTAAAACAAGCCTTAAAGGTCCTCGATGTAGGATTCAACCAACTTCCCCCACTCTTTTCAAGGCTATTCTGGAACGGACTTTAGCCATCAGGTCAGAGTAGGGTAATTCCAAGTCCTTGCATTAACAATCCATCACTTTTTTTTTATGCCAAATGACAAGTATGATCCTCCATTTTTCAAAATTTGGATTCTCAAACTTGTTAGCCAGCATCCGCAAACACTGATTCCTCTTCTTTCTTATTCCTTGTATTCCTTTCTTTTTCTTCTATATTCTCCCAGTGCTTGCGTCCAGATTCATGCTGCCGCTTGTAGAAAGACAAAATGTGGAAGGCGCTCGCTTTTTGTTTGTCTCTTTTGAGCTTCTGGAGCGGCGCAACATGCCGTCTTCCTAGAAGAGGACCCATGGCCTACTGTATATAGACATGAAAGACTTACATATGCTTACGCAAAAATACAATGATTCCTAGTTACAGCTCATTATACAATACTGAACACACCTAATTCATAGAATTATGAATTCCATAAGTATGTTAGGGAATATACAACGAATTTTGTTGGTGGGCACCCTCAAAATGTGTGTGTGTATTGAAAAGCGTTATGTATTCATGCCTCAGTGGTAGCAGTTCTTGAGAATTAAGTGGATTCATTCTGGACTTGATGGAAACCCAGATTATGTTTGCTCCAGAAACAAACTTGCTCCATGACATAAGGCATGTTTTAAGGAACTGCGTGTGTAGTATGTCTGAAAGGCATGCTGTTTTTCAGTTTAAGGTCTCAAATTAAAATATTTCAACAAGGACAGTGGGTTGGTATTGAATGAAGTAAGGTATGGGAATGAAGTAATAACCACTGATGGAAATGAAATAGTAGTTTGGTACTTATAACCACAATGCAGATGTCTCATTATCTGTTCTTCTCCTTCCACAGCGCTCTCTCTCTCTCTCTCTGTTGTTTTGACCCATCCTAATGAGATGAGTGGTACGCCTCGGTCCTGATGTGTGTGGTCTTCTTGCTCATATCGTTCCCACTCCATCTTGTCTACAGGCCACGGAACAAACCTTGAGGCCATGATGTCACAATCCTTTTTGTTAACCACGGTGCCACAGTGGCCCCAAGCGTGACCTTCGGCTGACCACCTCATTTCAAGTCCCACCAAAACCACACACGCCATTACACATTCCACTTTGATTTGATGTAACAACATTTGTATTACCAATATTAAATAACGTCTTACCTTTCCTCAACAACACTGTAGTAGAAATCTAATTACGACGAACACTGGGGAAATAAGGATAATTTTGAAACTCATGCGGTCTCCAAAGGTTCCTTGCAGTTGCACTCAGTGAACCCAATTTAACCCAGATTTTCTTCTCTTCCACCTCTCGTCTTGTGAGTTTTGCACCGCAAGTATGCAAAATGTAGGGGTTCACTGAAATAGACGTGCTTAAAAAAATGCCTGTGTGTTCTTGTTCCTTTATTATCTGAGGTAAAACACTAGCATGTGAGGGAATCTCCCAAGCGAACGTGTGTGCCCTTGCGCTGTTTTCATTTCTGCATAATTTGTCTTGAAACCATGGTCACACTGCTGAGGTTTGGCTTATCTGTAGGCCTCGGGGGGGAAAAAAAAGTATAATGCAGAATTAAAACTACCAGAAATAAACCCATGATTGAACCAATCACACACATAATCAAAACATGTCAAACTTCTGGCCAAATCAGATAGTCTTTAGATCACAGGATGGAGTTGTAATAGTCAAAACATGTACTGTAAGATATTGTACATGCCTTTCTCTCTCTGTGTGTGTGTGTGTGTGTGTGTGTGTGTGTGTGTGTGTGTGTGTGTGCGTGTGTGTGGGCACGTGTGAGTTACTGCACTTTTCCTTTGTGCATAGTCGTAACTGTACTTTAAGAAGCCTAAAAACAAACTTGCTTGTCAAAATAGATCACTTCCCACAAAATAAAAAAACAAAACAAAAACAAAAACCTAAAGATCCATTATTAAAGATGGAGTATGAGAGGCTGCCTTCATCTTCCAATCCTTAATTGCAGCCTGTCTTACTAAATGTATTTGAGTTTGATAAATGAGGGGCGTCGGGAAGGGCAGACAGACAACTGAGACAGACAAGGAAAATCCAAAGGATGTTACAGTTGTGAGGCAGCGTATTCATTGATGTCTCTATTAGAAACAGGAATGTCTGGTATAAATGCAATAATGAGGCTAAACCCACTTGTCTTTCCACGATAAAAAAGACATTAATATAAGGTTTCATTTTTGGCAAGCGCACCAGATTATTTGCTGGTAGCAAATGTCAGTTGTGTAATCAAATGCAACAGCACCACCAGTGGAGATTAAACATAAACATGGAGCCTATAAATATGTACACCAACCCTGAGCAATACGTAGAGCCAGATTACGCCTCGAACACAGATAAATAAGACGGTGGTGTATTTTATACACAAAAATAATATGATGCTTTATTTTATTTTATGTGACAGACTGCGGTTACTTTAACTCACCTGTGGACGTTTCCGTAGGTTTGACATCGAGCATGGTGATGCTGACAGCATTTTCACCGCTGGGCAGCAAGCGATACATTGTGCTGTAATGTTAGATTGGGCTGTTTTTTTTTGTTTTTTTTTAAATTTGATTAAAATGCTGTTATATTTTCAGCACTGAAAGGCATTCTTGGAATTTTCTTATTACTTTTTACATTTATTGAGGCTTTCTTTAAGTTGGACTTGGTATCATGACAGCAACAAATGAAATTCTATTGTGCCTTAAGTTGTAAAAGACGAAAAAAGAAAGGGATTTTTTTTTTTTTTTGGTGGTGGTTCGCTGGACAAGTTAAACACACTCCCGTTTAAGTTGCTCTGTTACTGTGGAGACGCCGCAATGTCAGCTGGCATGAGAGATGGAACAGAACTGCAGCACAGCTGAAAGATAAAAATGGACGGGAACACGATGTGGCCAAAAACAACCGTGAAGGAAAAGGAAGAGCGGTTATGACAGATTCTCATCCTCTGATTTTAGAAACTCATGCAAAGAGAAAGAAAGCTTTGAGCCAAGAACGGCGCATTTAATCAGCGGGGTAAGAGGTTACATGGCAAAACTACAACTGAATGGAAAACAAGAAAAATTTTGACAAAAGAGGAAGGGATAGAATTGTTTCAAGAAATGCTGCACAAACAGACAGACAGACAGACAGACAGACAGGCAGGCAGATAGATAGATAGATAGATAGATAGATAGACAGCATGATGGATTATTATAAAATTGTCTCGAAATGCATTCAGAAGAACCACTTTGTTATCAATTGCCATGAACTTTTTTTTTAAGTGCTTCCAAAATTACACTAACTGTCAGCAAAATGTAAGCCAACTATCTAAAGCCAAATTTCCAGCAATTTCCAATCCCATCACAATTATCCATAGTTTTGACATTTTTTTGTGCTAGCAAAAAGTCCAAACTTTGAGCATTTTGTAAATTTGATTCTAATAACTATAGAATATAAAGCAAAGTATATCGCAGAATAATAGTCTTGATATTACAGATGGATGATTTATATATATATATATATATATATATGGAGTATTCGTTCACCTCAAGCGTTATTTGGCTCTCGGTGCTTTCCTGAATGTAAAATTCCTCCCACTTCATTTTTCAAAACGTCAATAATGTTGGAGAAACAGGAAAATATGGTTAAGGGTGATATTCTTCATTAGCAATGGACCATGGAGCGGGCCAATATTTTTTTCTCTGTTTCTTTGCTCTTCACATAAGCACACAGACACTAATTCCTTGTGTAGTGCAGAATAAGAACATTGCTCTCGCTACTTAGGTCACGTCTGTCTGACTTGCACCATCCTAATGGAGTGCAGATGTGCGTGGAGGCTGTGAACATGTTCTTCTCCTGCAGGGTGAGTGAAAGGCCTGGTATTTGATCGAACGTCTTACCGACTCACGCATGCACACGCACACGCACACGCACACGCCGACATCATGCTTTCAACTGACCACCAGAACTCTTCCCAGGAAATTATAAGGAACACTTTATTTTAAAAAGTACACAAACGGGACTAATTTCTCTCATTATAAGGCAAAGCTCATACAGAACCACTAACATTTGCAGACTTTATAGTCCATGATCACAGTTGTATGGTTAACACTTGAAAATTCTAAATCGAACCGTTTCTCGTGTAGTATACGGATGAGTTATAGATTCATTTCTGTGTTTATGAATGTCCATGAAAAATACTCACAAATTAAAAAAAACAAACAAAAAACAAAACAAAAACAAAAACAAAAGAATCGCCACAAGGCTGCACCATTCTTTTTTTGTGTTTACTTATTTTGCTCAGTGTCAGGGGTTGTTTATGTCATCGCTTTTGCATGCCGAATCAGCTCGAGGCTGGCCAAGCTGATCCATGGATTTTAGGAGCTGAGTAACTCTGGTCACCTGGGAAATAGTGCGACTAACAAAGCAAGGAATGTTGCTGTTAGAGACGGAGTCAAGTTTAGCGCCTGGCCACATTCCATGGAGTTTTCCTACAGACAAAACACAAGAAGACCGATTACATCAAAATGAATCCTGTTCTCACTACAAGTATGAACAGAGTTCATTAGTAAACGTTTTCCTTAAATAGGTCTATTCGTCCTTTCATTCATCTTCTGTGAGTTTATCCTGGTCAGTGTGGACCCAGAGTCAATCGTGGGAACACTGATGGGAATTCCTATCCCTAACCCTAACCCTAACCCTCACTCACACAATCACACCTATGGGCAGTTTCATGTAGCCAATTCACCTGACTTTGTTTTTTTAGAAAGGAAACCAGAGAACCCAAAGGAACGCCACGGTGACACACTGAACATGCGGAGGAACCATGGTGTCCAAGTCATTGATTCATTTAAATAAAATAAAAACATTCAATGGAATGTTTGGTATATATTTCTGATTAACGCTAGAGTTCATATCAAAGTATTTTAAAAGGCTATTTCTGTTACCTCAGGATGGAAGGGGTGGCATGTGTCTGGACGTCTTCTGTCCTTCTGCAGTTTTAACCGCTCACATTTCAGGGATTCGTTATGTGCAGTGGGGTTAAGAAAAAAACACACGTGTAACAGGCATTTCATAGAATTCAGTGTAAAAACACGTGCCACCAAACTGGATGTCAGAAAGAAATTTCTTTTTTTTTTTTTTTTTTACTAATCCAGCTGTATCATGAAATGACAAGTCAGACAAGGCCAAGTCATTTAACTGTAATCAAATCAGCTTGTATTACACTGGTATATTTATCATTTGCAGCATCTTCCCGTGATCCATGCAGACAGCCATCTACAGAGCTGACAAAGAGCAGCGATAGGAAATGATGTTGTCAGATTTTATGCCTCAGAAACACACTGGACCCATATGAGCATTTTTACTGCGAGCGAACGTCTGGTGTTGATCATAGTTTCATTCTGGGTCATTGTGAAACACACCATCTGTTTTGCTCAAGAGAGAGTGCATTGTACTGAAAAACCTCAGCATATTCACAGTGGAGAACTAATAATTTCAGCACAAACATCTCGTAGCCTTTTCATCTCCGTTCAAACAAGGAGGCCAAGTAAACTCTTTTCAGGAACATAAAATTACACTTGAAAAATTCACTCGTCTGTTTCCTAATATATTTGTATTTGTGTATTTTTTGGGGCCAAAAAAAAAAAAAGAAAAACCCATTTTAACAAGGACACCAGACATCACACCCAGGACGTTTATATGACCGGGGGAAAAGGATAGATGGAGCTGCATGTGTTAAATGACTATGTGAAATAATATCTCAACATATTTATTTGTTTGGCTGGTTGGTTGGTTGGTTGGTTGGTGTGGCTCATAAAGAGGAAAACCAAACAAGCCAAAAAAAAAAAATATATATGCTAAGCAGAATTTTAAGCAGCCTATAATGAAATAATAATAATAAGAGCAAATTCTAATGTAAGTATAACAAAACCTATTGAAAATAATATGCACTTACAACCGCACAAATATGCTGCATGAGTTCTTATATCGTTAGCCTCATAGCGTAATCGCCTAAGTCATATTTCAATGAACAATTATGCTATGAGGCTAACGATATGTTGAGATGAATACTATCAAAACCATCCATCCATCAAGGGTCCCAGCAAAGGAGGAGCCAATCCCAACTGTCTGGGAGACAGGAAAGAGGAAAAGTCCATCTTGAACAGGTCACCAATATATCAGAAGGTTAACACAGAGACGAACAACCACACTGTGGAAGGAAATCGGAGCACCCTACGTAGGCATATACAAACCCCACACAGAAAGGCCTCAGGTGGCTGGTAGGTTAGAACACAGGAGCTTCTTGCGGTGAGGCAACAGTACTTGATCACCATGCTGCACGAACATCATCAACATTAAGGCAATAATAAAAATATTACTAAACTGCTCATTCGTGCAATTATCCAATCAGCCAGTTATGTGACAGATAAAAAATGTGAATATGACAAGGCTCTGCTTTATGCCGTCTGCACCTGTCCAGTTCGGGTGAGTCTGTGCCCACTGTAGCCTCTGATTCTTGTTCTTTGCTGACAGGAGTGCAATCCAATGTGGTCTTCTCCTGTTGTAGGTCATCCACGTTCAAGATTTGATGAGTTGTGCATTCTGAGATGCTTTTCTGCAATCACCATGATTGTAAAATGTAATTATTGGAGTCACTATATACTTTCTGTCAGCTCCAAAAAGTATGGTCATTTTCCTTTCATCTCTCTCATCAGCAAAGCATTTTGGCCTGCAGAACTGCTGCTCACTGGATGTTATTTCATTTTCCACACGATGTTATGTAAAGTGAAAATCCCAGGAGATCATGAGTTTCTGAAATACTCACACCAGCCACCTGATGCAACTTACCAGGCCAAAGTCAATGATATATATATATATATATATATATATATATATATCTATATATATATATACACACACACACACACACACACAC
>JAQMCW010000038.1:16947481-16960656 GCA_030068335.1 Chrysichthys cranchii
CCAGCAGTACAAATCAACATGCCCCAACATGGAAACCAAACAACGGGACCGATAACACAGTAATCATTCAGTTTGGCCGACTTATTCAACTATTTACACTACGCGCGCGCGGTGCACGATGGGAGGCTCCGCCCCCCTACCCGGAAGCACCGCTACAATATATATATATAATGCTAATAGTAGTAGTAATAATAATAATAATAATAATAATAATAATAAGTGATATTATTATTGTTCTTGTTGTTGTTATTTATATAATGATGATGATGATGATGATTACAGACAGGCAGACAGACAGGCAGTGTGTGTGACAGGTGGAGGCCAGGCTGGGCTCAGGGTGTGATTGGTCCTCTCTGCTGTCAGTGTGTGTCACTCTGCCTGTGACTCCGCCCACTCTGGCCAGCCGCAGTACTTGGGACGAGGTGGTCAGTGAGCTCGGGCTGCTCGGTAAGTGCCATGTTTCCCGAAGTGTCTGCTGTTGTTTCCTTGCCGTGAGCAGCTGTGCACTCGGATATTGAGGTGTATTGTCGGTGTGATAAAGTTGCGCGGAGTGACGGGGAGCAGAGAGCTGGGATTAGTCCACACTGTGTGTCAGGGTCCGGGCGCTCTGTCTGCTCAGTGGCCAAAGCTCAAGTCGTCACATGTGAGTTTATGTGCAGGTGGAACCCTCATTTAAGGGGAAAACCCCTCTCAGAAGAAAAGTCTGTCACTGCAGCTCCAGAGAGGGTCCAGCCAGGTGTCAGTGACCTGCAGTAGACCTCTTGAGCTCCATTCTTCACCAATTACTTTGTTAGATTAAGTTAAATAAAACCCACTTTCACCTTTGTCATATTTCCTTACAACTATAATAAATGTACTTTAAACATGTAAATGTTTGTGTTTGTGCTGTCACTAGGCTGGCGTTCTTCTCCTGCATTTGGACTAACTAACTTTTAATCTTTGAACTTTTAACTAACTAAATAGTGACTAACTTTCAGTGTATCAACCCTGTTCTAGTGGTTTACCTTTAAGACTTCGAGATAAAGCTGTTATCTATTGAACACCTGCTCCAGAGATTGCTTCAGTGTCGGTTATCTGATACAAATGGTCAAAGGGAATGGATCAAAACCCTGTCCGGAGCTCCTGGTGGATCGACAAAGTAGGATTTTGCATGATGACTAACTGTCATTATGAAGACGTGGTGAATATATGAGAACTTCTGATTAAAATTAGAGCGTGCAACACGGATAGAAACCCAATAACGTGCGACTTAGTTAGTACGTGAGGAGTATATAACGTATATACTATTCATATATGTCACCATGCATTGTGCTTGTTTAGGTATAGCAAGTGTAAAGGTTACACTTAAAGTTACGGTTGGAAGTTTTATTGTACGGGTTTTCTAGACTCAGGTGTATAGTTTCAGCGAGAAAATGAGAAACTCTTGCTTCGTTCATTCGCGGTTCATTCATTTTGATGTTTGTACAGAGTGTGTGGCGAGTCACATTTCATTTATGATGTATGCTGGTTTGTGTTTAGGTTATTTATAGCACATGTTGACAAATGTTTGGCAGCCAGGGACTCATGTAACTGTACAGAGCTGCTCAGTACACATGTATGTTATGAACATAGTCCTGTTAGGTGAATTATATTCTCATTATACTGTACGAATTTGCACAAAAGTATTTTGGCTATTGAAGCCATTGAATTTGTGAAGTCTTGATGAATAGAGCACATTTGAGTTAAATTGTCATTATATTCCAGTGGATATTATTTACATGAATTGGAATTTTGAATTAAACTCATTCAGTTCCAGGGACTAGTGAAACCAGCCGAGAACATTAAAAAAAAAGTCAGTAATAATTAATATAATAATTTTATATTTAAGGGTTATGACGTCTGCCACAGTAACTCCTGGATATACTTTACAGCTATGCTTTCCCAAATTTTAAGAGCCACGTTTAAGAATAATGTTAGACACACAACAGATATAGGTACTTATCTACATTATTGTCTTATCTAGATTTCATCTAGATTTTTGTGCTAATTGGAAAAACACATTTTGAATAGTCTGAGTTTGTATTTTGCTAATATCATCCCACAGTCCAAAGAAATGTAGATTAGGTTAACTGGTCACACTAGGCCCATAGGCATCCATGCGTCTATGTAAATGGCTGTTCATCTCTGTGGTCGATTGGCCACCTGCCCAGGTGGTACTTGGCTCCAGCTTCCCCATGATCTTGAATGATAATGTTGTCATACTCTCTTATTACAAAGTAACCCTTGTCTGTGAGTACAAACACAGACTACCAAAGAGATGACTTCATGATCTCTTCAGATAATCTCTTATCTCTTCTCACAGAGGCATTCAGATTAAAGCACGGTGCCGAAACATGTCTGTAATGAAATGTTCTGGTAAATACAGTTAGATCTATAAGGATTTGGACGCTGATGCAGATTTCGTATTTTCCCTCTCTGTATATCACCACAATGGATTTGAAATTAAGAAATTGAGATGTGACAGAAGTATAGACTTTCAGTTTTGAGGGGTTTAACAAAGGTATTACATGCGTGGCACGGTGACTTGGTCGCCTCACAGCAAGAAGCTCCTGGGTTTGAGCCCTGGGTTGGACATGGGTGCCTTTCTGTGTGGAGTTTGCATGTTCTCCTTGTCCAGGTGGGTTTCCTCCGGGTACTCCGGTTTCCTCCCACAGTCCAAAGACATGCACGTTAGGTGGATTGGCTACCCTAAATCGCCCGTAGGTGTGAGTGTGCCAACGACAGACGGAGCAACATGTCGGTCGGGGTATTCCATGGTCGCATCAGATGATACAATGCCGAGGTGGCTTGTGAAGACTAACGCTAGAAAGAAGAACAAAGGTATTGCATGAAGCTTTCAGAAATTACAGTCATTTTTCCGAGGTGAAAGTGGGCCAAGAAATGTTATATTATGTATATATGTATTGTTTTCATACTTGGATGAGAATCCTTTGCAGTCAATGACTGCCTGAAGCTTAAAACCCATGGACATCAGCAAATACTGATAGGGAGAGTTTCATCCCTTAATGTGCTTTGCCAGTCCGCAGTTAAGGCAGCCGCCTCCAGTTGCTGCTCGTTTATGGATCTTTCTGCCTCCAGTTTTGTCTTCAGTAAGTAAAAAGCTTGCTCAGTTGGGTTGACTGACTCAGCTGTTTAAGAACATTTCATGTATTTGCCTAAGAAGCTCTTGGTTTGCTTTCCCCATATGATTTGGGTCATTACCCATCTGTGAAGCGCTATCACATCTTTCAGCTCAGTTTTACAGCATTTGTCTGAATCTGAGCATAAAGCACTGTAGGTCTGTACACTTCAGGGTTCATCTTGTTTCTTGCTTCAGCAGTCACTTCATCAGTAAACACCAGTGACCCGGTTCGACCATGTTTAACAGATGATGTGGCATCCATTGAATTTTGAGCCCTTGATTTCATTCTCTATACTCTTCTCTTCCCATCATTCTGGTACATTTTAATCATGGTTTCATCTGTCCGAAGAATCTTGTTCCAGAGCTGGGCAGGATTTTTTAGCAAAGGTTAATCTGGTGTTTCTTTTCTTGAGTGTTAGTACTGTTTCACATCTTGTGATAAACCCTCTGTATTTACATTCACGAAGACGTGTCCTGATTGTAGTCTTTGATAGTGATATGCCTACCTCCGTAAGAGCGCTCTTGATCTGGGTAAATATTGTGAAGGGGTTTTTCTTCACCAAGGAAAGCATTCTATAATCTACTTTAGTTGCCTTCCATGGTCTCCCAGGACTTTTTTGTGTTGCTGAGATCACCAGCGCATTCCTTCTTTTCCTCCTTCACTTGCATTGATACTTCTGTGGACCTGATGTTAAGTTCCAGTGAACAGCTTCCAAATTAAATTGTATTATTTAATTGTATTATTATGAAATTGTAAATTCAGTGCTTTGAATCACCTCCAGAGCTTTTATCAACTTAATTTGTCGTGGATTAATTAGGGAACAGGCCGCACCTTGCCATGACACTGCTCATCATTCACATTTACTTTTCCATTTACTTTTGAGCCAGTGGAAATGAAGGGACTGTGTGAAAAATGGCTGTAATTTCTGAAAGCTTAATGCAATACCTTTGTTAAACCCCTGCATTGCTTAATTTTAAATCCATGACAGTGGTAACGGTTAAACGTGCATCGATGTCCAAATACTTATGGATCTAACTATGAAGATCACATTTATGCAAAGTGCAACCCTTTCTTATTTTATTAGTTGTTTCATCACTGTGAAAAATATTAGGAGTGAAGCCTGCTCTTAAGTATGGCCTTTCTTTGTTTTATAAGAAAAAAACTGAAAAGGCTCATCTTACCCTGTCCTCCTGACCTTATAACATTATTCTTTTGCAGGACTGTTATAGGTCTGGAACTGCTTGGTGAATTTGCATATAGGGAGATCCTAAAAGTACTCGGAAACTAAATCTCTCTCGTGTTTTGGTATTAGAGGGTTCTGAAAACGGTTTTGTCATGGTGCGCCCCCCTTTGTCTGCTTGGCTGGCTTTAGGACTTGCCAGAAAGGCAGCCTTCCCACATTCCCGACACTACCCAGGTTCCTGCTATAGCACCACTTCATCTGATCACAAAACTCCATCCTTCAGCTATGTCATCGTGGGAGCAGGCTCAGCAGGATGTGTGCTGGCCAACCGCTTATCAGAGAACCCATCGGAATCAGTCCTCCTCTTGGAGGCAGGGCCCAAGGACTTACTGCTTGGGAGTACTCGACTGTCATGGAAGATACACATGCCAGCAGCTCTGATCTACAACCTCTGTGATGACAAGTACAACTGGTTCTACCACACACTGCCACAGGCAGGAATGGATGGCCGGATCATGTACTGGCCTCGTGGACGTGTCTGGGGTGGCTCATCCTCACTTAATGCCATGGTCTATATCCGGGGGCATGCTGAGGACTACAACCGCTGGCATGCAGAAGGTGCTGAGGGCTGGGACTATGAGCACTGCCTCCCATACTTCAGGAAAGCCCAGACCCATGAATTGGGAGTGGACCGATACCGGGGTGGAAGTGGTCCCTTGCATGTTTCCAGAGGCAAAACCAATCACCCTCTTCATCGCGCGTTTATCGAGGCTGCCCAACAAGCTGGCTACCCCTTCACCACGGACATGAACGGGTACCAGCAGGAAGGTGTTGGCTGGATGGATATGACCATTCACAAAGGTTGTTTTTCATGTTTGAGTACAAAATAGTTCATCCAAATGATATTGAATGCGCTTTAAACAGTTTTTATGTTTGGTTTTGGGATCAGTCTTTTCTACTTCAGGGGAAACACGTGCTTAACATTTGACAAATTTCCAAGCGATAGTGTGCTGTAGCTTCTACCCACATTTCAGCCATAGTCTTTGCCATGGATTGCTATGCATGGTCAGCGGCCCAAATCTAGAATCCTATATTTTGGTGTATATTCATTTTACAGGAATAATAATGTTATGTAATATGGCCATTTTCAAAGGCATGGCAGTGGGAGCCTGGCAGGTGTTGGTGCCCAAACTGTTATTTCCAGTATTGAGGTGGTCACTAGGTGTGGGTTTCATTGTAGTTTTGTACAAAATAGTAGCAATGGTTTGTGTTTCCACTGAGTGATGTTATACGGTTAAAGCTAGAATTTCTATTCTCGCACTAATCATTAAAATTAAACATGGTGACAGAAATTCAAGACTTGGTAATGTTGGCTTGTTGAGTATGATTGCATCCACCGTATGTCATGTGATTTGAATGTGAAAAATGTGTTTCCATTTCATTTTTCTGAACATTATGCATTAAGCAGGTTAATGGAAACCCACCTACTCTTAAGTTCCCAAACCGTTGACTTACTGTTGGTTTACTTTTTCCAAGCCTCTTTCCAGCTTGGGATATACAAAGATTTTTTAAAATCATGTCCATGAAGATAGATAAAAGTGTTTAAAAATGTACAACACTATGAATTTTCTCATATTCATTCGTGATTTCAACTTCAACACAAGATAGTACAATTAATGAAAGTAAGTGAAAAGAATCAACAGTGGTAAAGTACTTTTTTGCAGATTTTTTTTTTCTTCATTTTGATATTTCTTCTTTTGTTTTGTGTTCATTTGAAGCCATGAATTAACAGGAACAACTTCTGCTCCTGACCTTGGTTTTTCTCTTCTTCCCTTTTAATTCTTACTTCTGCCATTGCTTTAGGCAAGAGATGGAGCACAGCAAGTGCATACTTGAGGCCTGCTTTGTCCAGGCCCAACCTGAAGGCGGAAGTGAGATGCCTAACCACACGGATCCTTTTTGATGGGACTCGAGCAGTGGGAGTGGAGTACCAACAGAATGGTCAGATGAAGAAGGTAGGGCAGAGGTCCGGGTATCATGGATCAGCACCAAGATAATAGTAAGAGTGTGCCTGTCCACAGGCCCTGTAGTGGCTGAGTGGCTGGGTAAGAGTCAGTAAGTGCACTTTTTGTTAATGTAGAATGTGAACGATTAAGAAAGTCCAGCATGGAAAATAAGGAATATATATATAAAGAGCTTATGAATCATGAACGTGATCTCATTTTCAAAAAGTATAGATTAGGAGAGGGGTACAAAAGGATTTCCACAATATTAGATGTATTGTCAAACACAATGAATGCCATCATGAACAAGTGAAAAAAATGGGGCACCGAAGTAACATTACCCTGAACAGGGTGTGCCTCCAAAACTGACTAAACAAGAAGATGAAAACTTATCAACTAAGAGCTCTGTGGCAACATTACAGGAGCTGTGGGAATATCTGGCAAGTACTGTCCCTACTGTTATCAAATGCGACAACAGTCTCTCATGTCTCTCTGAGTCTGGGCTATGGAGTAGGATGGTTGTATGAAGCTCTGTGTCATAAAAGGGCCTACCTGAATTTTCCCAAACTGTGTGGCAAAACGTATTGTCTGATAAGATCTTTTTGGGAATAATTCTAAACAATGTGTTTGGCACAAAAACAGGATAAAGGCCACCATACCCATGGCGAAGCATGGTGGTGGCAGCATCATTTTATGGGTCCGCTTCACTTCAGTCAGGACTGGGGCTGTAGATGAAGATGGAGGCAATCAAGGGTTGCTCCAAATCCCAGTCTATTTTGGTACAAAACCATGCAGATATTTATCTCCCAAACAATAATGACGTAGTGTAAATCCATTTCAACTAAGGAAGAGCTTCAAAAAGAAGAAGATGAAAGTGTTGGTATGGTCCAGTCAGAGCCCAGATCTAAATCCTGCTGAAAACCTGTGGAATGTTTTGAAGAAGGTTTTGCACACAGAGATCCGTTCACCGTTTTATAGATCCGTACCATTTTTGCAAAGAAGAATGGAGTAAAATTGGAAAACAGAAAGAAGAAAAACAGTGCATCAGTTAAACGTGTGTAAGCACATTGTAATTTACTTCTTTTCTTTTTTTTCATCTTGAGGTTTGTTGAAAAAAGATATATCTTTTCATTTTTTACTTTACAAACACCTGCATTTTAACAGAAGTGTGTAGACTTTTTTTTTTTAGATCCACTCTGTCATACTTTTTGTTAATCTATTGTTAGATTTAATGTTGTGGAACATCTGGGGCAGGTCCTTGAATTTCTTACCTTATCACAACCATAGTCATTCATTCACCCATTGCTTTCTTTTTCATCTCACTCTTGTTCACTTGCAGCATAGTGGGAAAACTAACAGAGCAACTTAACCTTTGTTACACAGCACTACTGGAGTCTCCAAGCATGTTAATATTAGCCCATTATTTGCCTTGCAGCCAGTATAGTCATGACCATGCTATTCTAAAAAAAAACAAAAAAACAGTTTGTGTCCAATCAGAAGCAAGAATGCAACCATTCTCTATCAATTTGCTATCTCCCCAGAAACAGCAGTGATGTCTGATACATGTCGTTAAGGTATATTTTCACCGGTCATGAGGGGGTGATGCACCTAATCAGAATTCTGGAGACTCTGAGCGTGGGAAGTCAGTCATGTTGTCAATGTCCATGAAATCTTGGGAAATGGAGACCGAGGTTGCTGAAGTTGAAGGGGTGATCTATTGTTGTTCTAGCACCTCCTTTATATACTCTTCCATGGCCTTTTGCTTGGCTTTAGACAATGGGTAAATTCTGCAGGAATACGGCATGGTGCCAGGTAGGAGATCAGTGGTGCAACCGTATGGACGATGTGGGGGTAGACCCCTGCTTTTGTCCTTGCTGAATACATCCAAGTAAACATGTATATGAATACATCTCCAGGCTTTCAATGGAATTGGATGCTATGGGTAAGGAGGGCTGTTGGATGCAGCTCTTCATACAGAAATTTGACTAGGCTGTGCTCTTTTGTGCTCAGAAAATGTTTGGATTACGGTATGCTTATGTAGCCACAGGATGCCTAGAATGATGGGGTTAGAGGGAGTGTCCGTTACCACGAATGAGATTGTTTCTGAGTGTAAACAGCTGGCTGTCAGGTGTAGTGGTGGTGTACACAGCGATATTTGTACCTTGACAAGGGGTCTCCTGTCGATGGTGCGAATCTTAACTGGACTGTGGAGCTTGCAGAGTGGTAACTCGAGCTAGATAGCAGTGGGCTTGGTTGAAGAAATTTTTAGCTGAGTCTGAATCTTGGGGTCTTGGCAGGTGAATCAACCCCTGGGTTGGATGTGGACTGAGTCTGGGTTTAGCATTCTGGGCATTGACCTATGACATGATCAGCTTGGCCACAATAAATACAAAGGTGTTCTCTTTGGTGGTGGTCACATTCAGAAGTGCTCAGGTTGGTATGAGCCGGTTGTAGGGGTGCAGGAGGGGTCCTCTGTGATGTTTGTGAACTAGGAAGCAGGCAGGAACGTCAGTCCTTAAGGAGATTATCCAGCTGAATTGCAAGGTCAGTGAGGGAACTGAGATTAGCCTCCTCGTCTCAACAGGGGAGTTCAGTGACGACATTGATGTCGAGTCCCTCTCCAGATACTGCTTTAAGCGCAGACTCATTCCATCCCCTCTTGGCAGCCAACATGAGGAATTCTAGAGCATATTCAACAACTCTGCTGTTACCTTGCTTTATGGCCGGTAGATGTGTAGTGACCTCTTTTCCCTCAGGAGCATAATCGAAGATGCCTCGGAACAAGGTGACGCACTGTTCATACAATGAGACAACTTCACCTTCTCATTCCTGTACAACCATGGCCCACAGCAACAACTTAGAAGTGAATAGTCCTAGGAATTGCATGAGTTTGTTTTGAGCAGATATTCCACCAATGGCGTCGAAGTATAGGCGGCACTGGAGGAGAAAGTCACAGTATTGGGCTGGGGCGCCATTGTATTTCTCTGGCTTGACTGGTGGCAGTAAGGCCAGTGATCGGGGCTGCTGACTGGCAGAGAGTTGATAGGAAACGTGGGAGAAGCTGGTGGACCGTTGTAGTGCTTGGCCCAGCATCTCTCCTGGTCTCTCAGGCAGCATGCCATCAGTGAACCCCACAAATTCTCAATTTTTCATGCCAGCTGACATATTTTTACTACATACATTTGCTTAAAGTTATGATTTATGATACAGTTTAAATAGTGTTGAGGCACGTCGGCTTCTATTTCTTTAACTTCTCTGCAAGATCTTTGCCTTTTAGCCGCTGTTGGTGCTTGGTATTCAGAAAACTTCGCTCTGTGGGCCTCAGATGCAGCAGTGACTTGTTTTTCTGTGACTGAAGATCATCAACATTCCACCTCAACACTTTTATCTTGCTTTCACTGTCAGTTTATCAGTGTTAGAAAACTGCTCACGCTGTGGAGACTTTATCAGCGATCTGCTGATACACTGCTTTCTTCAGAACTGTTTCCATTCCCTGAACATATTCACTTTCTGACATAACTTTTTATCTGAATAGCAACAAACAGCTTATTTATTTTAAATAAATGTATGAAAAACTATATTACACAAATGATTCTTATTGCTTCAGGTGTTTGCTGACAAGGAGGTCATCATCAGTGGGGGGGCCATTAATTCTCCACAGCTGCTTATGTTGTCCGGAGTGGGAAATGCTGATGAATTGGGCAAACTGGAAATCCCCATCGTGCAACACCTTCCAGGTGACCCAGTAACCATTCTTCTTAACTATACAACATGTTTTAAATTAATATGAAAATCTATCAGGCAATGCATTTGATATAAAACAGGGACAGGATAGCGTAAATGATCCTTGTCTGGTCTGTAAGATACGGTCTATTTTATTTCAAGAAATCTTGTATGGTTATTTAATGGTCTGTACTTTGACCAGTTATGATGGTCTTTCTTAAGTGTCCCTTTCCCTTAGTGATCTAGGTGTTGTAAATACCACTGTATAAAGTAAAGAGCAAGAAGACTTTATTATACACTTTTATTGTGTTTGGGGTTTCCTTGAAGACATACAATATATCATGCTTAATGATTAAGGAAAGCTGGGTAAATCCTGACCCCGCTCGGGACAATAAATTTAGGGGTGAATTGAGTAATGATTATCAGGGTTTTATTTGGCAGCAGCTTCTTGTTGCTACATTTGTTTGTTTGATAAAGGGGAATATATCTGTGTATGTAGGCGTCGGAAGTAATCTCCAGGATCATTTGGAGTTGTACGTCCAACAGCAGTGCACTAAACCCATCACTCTCTACAACGCTCAGAAGCCATTCCAAATGCTTAAGATTGGCCTAGAGTGGCTTATGCGCTTCACAGGTAGGAGAGCAGCAATACCATATCCAAAATGAACACACACAAATAAAAACAAGTACAGCAGAGCCCTGGTCTTTTGTGTAACATTTAGTTAAAGAAATATATTTCAAGACACGGTCCTGCCTGAATGTACAAACATATACAAGTCAGAAAATTCTACCCATGTATATTGTAGTCAATGTTAAATGAATTTCATTTGAGTCCCTGTTACATGACCTCCATAAGTTGTGCAAGTGGGAGGTGTTTACGTGATGAGATTATCATGTGCCTGGGAGCAATTGGTCACATATAGTATAAAATCAGCAAGACAAAGACAACATCTATTAACATGAGTGCGATCCATTTACAGCATCCGTAGTAAATGCCTGATTAGGGTTGCGGCGGTTTAAATCACTGCTAGTGTGTTTCTATTTTGGAAATATAGAACCAACTAGAAATGTTAGAAAATACCGTGGGCAGGGCAAGACAAATAAAGGAATAACTACATGAGCAGGACTGGAAAAAATAACAAGCTCATTTTTTATTATTACAACACTTTACTCAACTCACTGTTTCTGTCTATTTGTCTGGTACAAATTTTGTAATCAATTTTTAACCCACTTCCCGTTAACCTATCGACTTGAAACTTGGTAGACACGTTCTACTCCGATGACAATGCATTTTAAGCAAAAAAAATTTTTTTGGAAAAATTCAAATTTTCCAATTTTTTAGCAAAAATTTTTTGCTATCATGTGCAGTTGCGGAGATAATGGATGTTTAGTTATATATGACATAATTTAAATATAACTTTCGCCATATATAAATTTATAAGGAAATGTTCTTGATGGTGTAATGGTATGAGCTTCGCCTTTCATGCTTGATGTCCAGAGTTCAAGTCTCGGCGGGGGCGTTAAAAAAAATTATTTTTTACTTGAAACAAAAAGTGTGCATATAATTAGCATGGGAAGTCATTAAAATGTTGGGCTGAAACTTTCATTACGCAGTGAGGAAAGTGTTGTTTTTAAATTTCATAGACATGAAATTTTTATGAAGATTATTATCTCTAGGTCAGATAACCGACACCAAACCTCTATGTTGCTTGACTTGTATGCTCTGTCATCTTGATGAAGCCAGTCTGTGTTAGCTGGGACCAACCGCAATAATACTTATACAAACAATTATTATAACAGATGACATAAATGTATATTGCTTTATGTCAACTCCCTTGTAGAAGCTATGCTAGTGTTATAATTGAAGCATTACAAAATTATTGTCATTTGACTCTAATCCATCTCACAGGTTATGGTGCTACAGCTCATCTGGAGAGCGGTGGTTTTATTCGCAGTCGCCCTGGTGTCACTCATCCTGACATCCAGTTTCACTTTCTGCCATCTCAGGTTATCGACCATGGTCGTGTCATGCCCAAACTTGAGGCTTACCAGGTCAGCAACAGTTTGTTGAAGAAATGTCTTGTTCTGTTATATTCTGTCTAATGTATTAGTCAGTCATACCAACATTATTCTGTGGTGCTTTTCTTGACGTATACCGTACACATAGACTGTGCCCGTTTGATTATCTGTATCGCCTGTGCAGTGTGCTTGAAAACTAATATATATATATATGCAGGATGGGTATTTTCTGACTTGGAAGCTTATGTTGTAGTTTATGATAAGAACTATAAAATTATTGTTCACTACATACACTATATGCCCAAAAGTTTGTGGCTCTTCTCCAATGTCTTTGTATGCTGTAGCATCACTATTTCTCTTCACTGGCACTAAGAGGCCCAAACCTGCTCCAGTGCACCAAGCAACTCCATGAAGATATGTTTTGCCAAGGTTGAAATTGAAGAACACGAGAGGCCTTCACAGATTCCTGACCTCAACCCAACTGACCAAGCTTCCTTGCCTTAAGTCAGTGCCCGACTTCACTAATGCTCCTGCGGCTGAGTGTTCCCACAGCCGTGCTCCAAAGCCGAGTGGAAATCCTCTCTAAAAGAGTTGAGGTTATTATAACGGGAAAGCGGTGATTAAATCTGGAATTGGATGTCCAAAAAGCACATATGGATGTGATGGTCTACTGTCCACAAACTTTTGGCCATATAATGGAGTTTGCTAGACAAAATAACACTTAATCTACAGGGCTTTAACCGTGAGTGTCTTTTGTTTAACCACTGTTGGTTCAGACTTCGGATCCATTACCGTCATTTTGGCAGACTTACAATTTTTATCTCATTTACATAACTGAGCAGTTAAGGTTAAGGGCCTTGCTCAATGGCCTAACAGTGGTAGCTTAGCAGTGCTTGGATTTGAGCTCCCGACCTTCCGATCAGTAGTCCAGTGTCTTAACCCTCTGAGCTACCCCCTGCCCCTGACCCATCAAAGCAATTACAACCCAAATTCCAGAAAAGTTGGGACTTTCTTTAAATTTGAATAAAATGAAAATTAAAAGACTTTCAAATCACATGAGCCAATATTTTATTCACAACAGAACAT
>JAQMCW010000038.1:17079867-17093036 GCA_030068335.1 Chrysichthys cranchii
AACTGGGTTCTCTTTATCTACTTTGAGGACTTGTGTGAAGATGTGATGATGTTTCAGGTCATATTTAAGCAGAAATGTAGATAATTCGAAAGGGTTCACAAACTTTCAAGCACCACTGTACCTGTTTTTGTCAATAACATGTTTTCTGGTATTTTTCCCTGACGTGTTTTTGACTTTTACGATAGCTTTTATTGAAGACTTGATTCAGGATGGAATAATATTAGGATATTATAATGTTATGTGATGATTGTGAACTGGCTGTCAGTCACTTTAATAGGAAGACCTGTCACCTAGCTCATAACGTCCTGCACGTACAGGTCAAGAGTTTCACCTGATGTTGCTTGCCTTATTTCAGACCAAGGCGGGGCTAGTTGTGCCAGGGGAGCCATCGTTGCTGCTTTCCCCCAGCGTGTTCCAGCAGTCCACTACAAAAGCACCAGAGCTGCCAAGAAATCCTGCTCCTTCACAGTCGCCCCCTGCCTCGCTGGGGGCCGGCGAGCTTCCCTCTACAGTGTACAGCAAGGCACAGCTCCAAGATGTTCTGATACATTTGATAAAGGTACACATTCAAGTAGAGTATTTATTACGTAATTAACGTACGTTTATCTCAATATTATTTTGTGTTTGTTTGTTTAAGTTTGCGACTGGTGGTGGTGCTTTTGGTTTTTTTTTGTTTTGTTTTGTTTTGTTTTTTCTTCTACTGCACCAAATAAACCGTTTGGACCTGTTTGCTTTGTCTTTTTAAGAACGATGCCCACTTCCTCAGCACAATCCATGAAGCGTACATGCAGAGCCTCTCCAAAGATCTCAGCAACGTCAAACTATAGCCCCTGACCCCACCGAACGGCGGACTGAGTGTCCTTACTATCGGCCCTACCAGGGGGCTGCATTTAGGACAGAACCACCACATATTGCTGCACTGGTTCTCCCGCCTGTATCGTCGTCGCAGGGGGATGAATCCAAACGCACACATCACTCCTTTCTTTCAGCGCCACTGTGCAAGCTTCAGGATGACCACATAGCCATGGTTGCCTCACATCTGAGCCCTAGCTTTACGAATCATGAGAACACTCGCTTCGTTTTGTCTAATCGGTGTGCGTCTCATCCGGTCTGGTAGCTCGTCGCCCTGTCTGTCGTTCCGTCTCTAGCTGATGCTTAGGGATAAGCTTGTGAAAGCAGGTGCAATACAGGCTTTTTGTTTTTTTGTGTGTAACAGTCACATATAGGGATGCATTGATACTTTTTTGTTTGTTTGGTTTCACATCAAGCACATGCTGAGGGAATTTTTTTTCTTTTCCGTATCACTCAATAACAATACTGATACTCCTGAAATGAAAAAAAATCCTAGGCGGTATCAATCAGTGATGTCGTGGATCATTTTTATTCCGCTCTGTCTATGTTGGTTCGCTCCTACAATGAACTCCTCACGCTCTGTTTCATGTTTAAGACATTCGCAGTGTCATCACGGTATCCTCACTAGGGAGCAACGGCCGCAGACCAGAGCGGCGTCGGTGAGCGTGGCGTTTGTTCAATGCACCTCGCTGTGCTCACATAGCTGAAATATTCTTTATGCTCACGTCACTAGTCCACCTCAACGTGTGTGCGAGCAATTCACACCATCGTGCACTCCTTTTTTTTTTTTTTTTTTTCTTTTTTTTTTTAAATGACTGCTCACTGACACGGCTCTGCGCGCTCACCGTAAAGGTCTTCTGGTTCACCGCCATAGTCATAGTTGCAGTAGTAGCTCCTGTTAATTTTTTCCCTGAGCGCTGATGTGTGTCCATGTCACTTTCATTCCATACCATCGCGTGACAATGTACACTTGGCTCACGTCACCTGGTATGCAGATGTTAGTACACTGGAGCATGTTTACGAACAAACGAGGATGTCCTCAGACGGATTCTCGAACCCTGTACCGTACCGTATCCATGGCTCTTTCTTAGAAGTAAAACAATGCCCCACGAAGTTTTGAAGAGAACCCAAGGGAAGGAAGATCTGCACTTTTTTCTCGAAGTTTCATATCTGGCCCCAGGTCTAGACGTGAGATACGGTCGCCTTGATGGATTACGCGAGTGCTCGTGATGCATTTTTAACTGCAGTAGCGCTACTGCAATAAGCTTTATTTGCACCAGACAGTAGACGTCCAATTGCTTGTTATATCATAATAAATTAGCTGACTATAAATAAGGTGTTGTTATGAGTTATGAAATACCTTTTGAACTTTTGGCTATGTTGGTCATCTTTCAGTATTTCTGCAAGTTTAAGACGAGTGTGAGGTTTTGCCACGACTTGGCGATTTGTGCGAGGTCGATTACTAAGTACAAGAACAAGACTGTGGAGACGAGCAGGTCATTTTAAACAATGTGGACACAGTAAACTTCAAGGACTTGCATTGCGTTACCAGACAGCTGTATCTAATAAATTCGATGTGCAATCCGTGTTTTCTGGGGAGACGAATGCCAAATAAATAAATAAATAAATAAGCAAGTCCACAGTAGCATATGATTATTCTGGGTTAAAAAAATAATAATAAATAAAACCTTTTCTATGATGTTGATAAATTCCTCCACTATGTGGCGCTTTTTGGTTGTTGTTGTTTTCTTTTCTTTTCTTTTTTTTTTTTACATGCACGTGTTTAGACACATGGAGCCTGAAGTCTTTTTAATGCAAATATTTTTATCTGTATAATGCTGTTCATGGATTGATATCTCCCTTTATGTTTGTTTTTGGTCAGCTAAAGTTTGATTTTGTGCCCAAACGACGCATTAAGAAACGTCAAGCATGGAACGGAAATCTATAACACAAGCGTCTAATGAAAACCTTACGAAAGTAACCAAGAGAAGCTTTAAGGTGGTACAATTCTGTGGAAGCACGAGCGCAACCTTTTCTTTATTTGGAGATTATATTTAATATGTTTGGCAATAAAGGTGGTGACCTGTAAACCATTTTCCACATACCTTGAGTGTAGTTAACCAAATCCGGCACGTTGGTGTCCCGATTTTGTTTCCTTACTTAGGCATTCAGCTACATAGTGAATGAAGTATTGTTGATGTTTATAGTCATTACACTACTTAAGACCTACATGTGGATTAGCTCCATGACTTCAGTGCAACATGATCAGGGTGACTGACCACATTTGGTTTGTCTGTCACGTCTCATGAATGCTTTTGCCCTCAACCTTTTGGATTTTCTTCATTTTGTTTTTTTCTGGGTTTTTGTTTTTGTCTTTTCAGAAAATGTATAAGCAATTATTAAGCATCCCGGAATAGCATTCTCAGAAATCCACTAAAATGAATGTCACTGGATTGTGCGTTCATGCTAAGATCTAGAGATCACGTGTCCTTATTTGTTTGAAAGTTCTTCGACAGGTCTGTTGAGCTACTTCAATGTACAATAAAACTCTTCTGTTACCTCTACTGGTCATGTTCTGCAAGGAGGCTTATTTGTAACGAGATTCACTACATGCACAGTATGTGAAATGCAGGAATAAATGACCCGAAGCATGCTGAATACATGAGTAAGGGGACATGTCGAACATTAGGTTTGGGCAACGTGTGTTTGTGTGTGTAAAAAAAAAAAAAAACGTGTAAAATTTTCATTCAAGGAGCCAAATGTAATGAGTTTGGAGCGTCACAATGCCTCGCAAGCCTTTTGTTTTTTTTTTTCTTTTTCTTTTTTAAACTGATTGTGCAGATAAATAGCATAATCCTTCATTGCCTGACCAAGGTGTGCTCGTGAATTTAATCTCATTTTATTCCTATAGCGTTTTAAATATAGACCTTACACAAGGCAGCTTTACAGATACAGCGGTACTCTGCATGACGAACGCAATCCGTTCCAGCGGTGCGCTCGTTGTGCGAAACACACTTTCCCGTAGACTTCTATGGGAAATCATGTAATTCTTTCCAGGTCGCCGGGAAAAATCAAGAAAAGTGAACCTGGAACCAACCCCCCTGCATTCAAAGCGATGCTTTGTCTTCACCTGAGACGCATCTGGCCGGATTCAGGCTTTTTTTTTTTTTTTTTTTAAGTAAAACCCGACTTTTTGTGTGCGACACGCAAAACGCGTTCGTTCTGCGAGTCATGCGTGCGTTCGCGGCAGCGTTCACTGCGTGGAACGTTCGTTCTGCGGGGGACAGCTGTACTTCCAGGCAGAAATCTACATCCACTCAACATAAGTACAAGTTTCATCAAAATAACAACCTCTTGCCTTTAATCGTGGCAGCACAGATTCGCGGCATGTTATTCCCAGCAAGTTTTGGAAAATTCCACGTATCCAAACCCTTCCAGCACCTTTTCAAGCATGCGAAGAGTTCTGTTTCATTTGCTGGACGCTCATTTCAAACTCGTCGCTCCAGCTTGAAACATGCCAACACAATGGGAGAAAGATCTGGAGACTGGGGAGGCCAAGGTAGAATTCTCAAAAGGTTTTGCTTTTCGTTGTCCAATCTTCTCAAATGGCCTGCAGGGTTTCTTTTCAGTCAAACAGAAGTGACACCTGATTCTACCTGTTTAATCAGTTGATCTTGGCTTTCAGTAGACTATCAAGTGGGGCTTCGGCTTAGCTGGAATGAAAACCTGTCCACACTGCCCCTCCTCTCGAAATCATGGGACGCCCCAACTTAATTAAAGGGTATGTAGTACACAGGACTGTGTCTTTAGACAGCTGGGGGCAGGTCTGGTTCAGTTTTAGAGGTAAGTATCAGTGATTTAAACTGCTCTAGGAAGCCTGTGTAAGGACCATGGGCATGGGGTGATGAGAAAGTATTTTGGGTCCCTTATTGCTTCTTGCTTTATGCTTGGCTGGCAGTATGCTTCTGAAGTCTCAGTACTGAGAGCTAAAGCAGCCGGAAGAGTGAGATTCGGTTCATGGCCTGGGATTGGGAGGCGCTGTAACTGGGTAATGTTTCTACTGGGCAGTTCCAGTCCTGATTCAATCCTGAGCTCGAGGACCTAAGCTCTGGTTTCTTCCCAGCGCCCAACATCACACAGGTTGGTGTTGGACGGAACAAGAAGGGAAAAAAACATCCAGTCCATCAAGCGCTGAGTGGAAATTTCACGATAGACGTGCACGCTGTATTTTAGGAATATTAAAACTGACACTTGCTGTAATTAGGAAATCAACAGGAAATATATGGAGTTTGAGCAAAAGTGGCATTTCCTCAAGATAAAATAATACAAAGTTCAGAAAGCGCTGAGGGGACTAGACTTGTGTGGCCATTATTATGGAATAAGATGTCTACAGCTCCCACACATGGGTTTGTACCATGATTTCAGCCATCGTGTCTTGAATGATGACTGGCTGTCATAGTTGAAAGGAAAACTGTGCAAACACAGGGCATCTATTTAAACATGTGGTTGATTAGGAAGAGCACCGGAAGGCTTCGAGAGCATTTTATTTCACAGTCAGTCGGTATTAGAGTTGGGTCTATTCATAGGTTTATCGTTGGTTTATCTGGTCCTGCCACAACCCTAATCAGGAGAAAGCAGTTAGTGAAGATGAATGCTATGAAGTGTTTACAAGGACCACTAGGCAGAATAAATTATCAGTGGTTAGTTAGTGTGCTGTACAAACTTGAATCAGGGATACTCCATCTACTCAAATATAGCTATTTGTGATATTTCTGTCGCAAGTATGATATTAAACATGGCTGACACTGACCGTAGTGCCAGAATCACCATGGCAACATGACTTTACATTCAAGTATCGTCTGGCGGTACTACCTTTCACAGCTGGCAGAAGAAAGGTAACATCATGAATCATTGAAATACACGCTTTCCTTCAGGCCCTGAGGTAGTTTTCTTGGAAAGCCAATTTCCACCAGGAAGAAAAAAAATCCTGCATAACATATATTTTATTTTATATATATATATATAATTTTCCAGCAGCAACAGTGTGTCAATAGTTTAGCTTATTATTTCACACTTTTCATTTAATGTCTCAAAATTCTGAGACCAAAATCGTCACTTAAAAAAAACGGTCGAACATTCTTTTTTACTGTAATTTCCTGGCAGCTTGGGTTGCCAATAAAGCACTGTAAAATGTCCAGTAAACAACTGTAGATCATATTTTACAGTAAAGTACTGTAATATCTCGACATTATATATAAATAACATAAGTCAGCACAGGTCACTTGCCTGATGCAGGATACAGGTGCGCTAAGGGGTAAAGGGTTTTGCCCAACCATGTTAGTTCGGGGATTAAACCTTCCCACCTTCTGAACTATATGCAACACCTTAACCATTGAATCACTCCATTAATACTGTAAGAAACGTGCACGGATTCAGCTCCAGTACTCCTAACACTGCCGTAGCTCCACTGCGAGATTGTGGTGTATCAGTGTGAAGTGTTGGAGCTGGTTGTGGTGCTCAGTGGTTAAGGCGTTGTGCAGAAGGTAAACTGGTCACGTGTTCAAACCCCAGCTCTGTCAGGCTACTTCGATGGGGTCCTTGAATCAGACTCTTCGCCTCAGTTGTATCTTACTTTGAGAAAATCCAACGTATCACCCTAAACTATGTGAGATGTTACAGTCATCGTCATCATCATCAAAGCTGTCTGCCAGCCATAGGGCGGCAATATCTGGCAAGGAGACGCTTCTAACATTCCTAGCTTCCATGAGCATAGTTACCCCGAGCACTGGGCAGGACTTCTCGGCGGCACACATGGCACACTCACACCTACGGCAATTTAGGGTAGCCAATCCACCTAATGTGCATGTCTTCGGACAGTTGGAGGAAACCGGAGTACACGAAGGAAACCCACGAGGACAACATGTAAAACTCCACACAGAAAGGCACCCTTGCTGAACCCAGGGCTTGAACCCAGGACCTTCTCGCTGTGAGGTACTGCGGTACTGCTAACCACTTAGCAGTGCTTTACCTAACTTTAAAAATATGTTTTATAGTTGTTTACTGTAAATTTTTACAGCACATCACTGGCAACCCAAGCTGCTGGCAAATTACTGTAAAATGTACGGCAATTTTTTTCTAATTTTTTTTACAGTGCGTCTCAAAAATCTTTTGAACGATTATCACAAATTTTTCCACAGGTTTTGTCAATTTTCTGATTTATCTCAGAATTCTTTGAAGCGGTGTCAGCCCAAACAGGGCTTTGCAGAATCGGGGTTTTTTTTTTCTTTCTCTTTTTCTCTCTCTCTCTTTTTAATCCACAGTCAATCGACTGGGCTTTATCACAATAAGTTCACCCTTCCAAATTTCCAAGAGTGCTTAAATACACAGCTGGATGCGTATAAAAGCATCAAGCACCATCCTTTTTTAAGTTTATTTATTTTTATTTATTTATTTGTTTGTCTGTCTGTCTGTCTGTCTGTCTGTCTGTCTGTCTGTCTGTCTATCTATCTATTTATTTATTTATTTATTTTATTTGAAGCAAGCAGCTCATCTGCAAATAATCTCTGTTTTAATGCATGTTCACTGGGATCCCTGTCCATAACAGCAGAAATTTAATTTTTGAAAAAAAGGGGAAAAGTTAAACCATAGAATTTTTATTTATTTATTTATTTATTTATTTATTTATTTATTTTTTGGGGGGGCCTTTGTCCAAGTTATCTCAGATCAAGCCTTTAAAAGCTAGGTCAGTTATTCTGCACTGTTATTACTATCTCTCTTGTACACAGGTCTGAACAGAAGAGCTTGGGACAGATAACACTTGTGAGTTGGTTAAGGTGTTTGTGGGACTTCAGTGTAAAGTTACAGACTTTACGCACACACACACACACACACACACACACACACACACACACACACACACAGACAGTGTGTGTGTCTGGAAACATTCTATGTTGTGTAACAGCTGTTTTTAAAGGTGTATTCAAATTAACTTAGGCAATTAGCCTCCCTGCTCTCTGCCTCCGCCTCACACACACACTCCCACACTCCCACACACACACACACTGCTGCATATATAAACACTTGGGCACCCAGTGCAGTGCACCACCTTCCTCTTCTTCCTCTCTTTCTCTCATTTTGAACGCTTTTCGCCCCAGAGGTGTCCACACAGCACGACCCATGGAGAGCCACCACACAGCAGACACACACACACTGCACGAGCTGAGAAACATCGCGAACCGACTCCGAATCGACTCCATACAGGCGACCAGTGCAGCCGGCAGCGGGTAAGAGACCCCGGCTTCTCTCTCTCTCTCTCTCTCTCTCTCTCTCTCTCTCTCTCTCTCCTGAGAGAGAAACACCTTTCTGGTTTATGAGTGCAGCATCAAAGTCTTCCTCCTGCTGTGTAATGTGTAGTCTCAGTGTCCTGTGTCTCGGTCAGTCAGTGATAAAGCTCCACAGAGGAGTGCGTGTGTGTGAGGACTCGGCTCTCCCTGATGCTCGCGCCTGGAGGCGGCAAGCGCGTGCACGTGGGGCCTTCAGGCGCGCACACCGCTGTGATTATGTGTGTACGTTCAGAGCCCAGAAGAGTCACGTGACTCAACGTCTGCGTCTTGACTGTTTCTCGGGAATGTATATATACTGTAATCCATATATAAAAATATATATATACTTGAATACTATACAAGTATGAGTTTAGGAAGGGGGCACGCGCACTGTATATATATATAAAACCAGCTTTGTTGCCACATGTCCTCCACTCGTAGGGTTGTTTCAGGTCAAAATATTTTGGATTAGTTAATATTCATATCTGTAAATTGACCCAGCTAGGCACTAGAGCACTTTGAGAAACTTTCAATATAATAAGACTGACTAATATCAACACATTGTAGTGAATTTTGCTCATGCTTAACAAATCAATTCATGTCTGTTATATAATAATATAATAATTGTGAGCTTTTAGACTCTATTTCCAGCTGTTCGCCTTTACAGGGGTTTTTTTTTGTTGGATTTTTACGTGTTATGTGTTTGTACACCTTTTTACTTGAACACGGCATGTCGGAGAGTGAAATTTTGCGTCTGCCTAAATAGTATCTGTGTGTAATTTTTGCATATGTTCTGTTCTGCAGGCACCCGACATCATGTTGCAGTGGAGCAGAGATCATGTCTGTGCTCTTCTTTCACACCATGAAATACAAACCTGATGACCCACGCAATCCCAGTAACGACCGCTTTGTTCTGTCCAAGGTAACACACGTGTCGCTCTGAGGGGGCTAATGGATAGAAACACATTCAGTCAACATTGTATAGATGTTTAAATCATACAGACTCACAATTTGCAAAAAAAAAACAAAACAAACAATTAAAAAAACAATAAAAAAAAAAATACTCCTCCTGATCAGTAGAATAAGCCTCTCGCTTTGATAACCTAGTTTCCAACACGATGAGGATGATACGGTTCAGAGGTGATCATGTTCCCTGTCTGAGCAGTGTCAGATAACCTGATAGTGTTGTCACCTTGTGTCTGTGAACGCTCATGCCAGGTAAGGCACATTGCATGGATTTTAGAAGGATTCCTTATCATGAGTTCACTTCCCAGAGTATCATGATATATAGACTCACGACAGTGCCCTTGATGGATTGGTCCAATATTCTCTGGTGTCTAGTTAATCACATGCTTTTCATTAAAAGTTCATTTAAACCAGATGCAAATGCACATTGTTATTGGAAACGCGAGGAGGATGGGGCAACAGTTAGACAATTCATGGTATATTTTAGATTCTAAACGTATATCCTTGGTAATCACGTGTAGGGTACAGGTCCAAAGCTTCAGATAATGTTCACATCAAGCATCAGAATGGGGAAAAACATGATCTCAGTGACTTTGGGTCATTGGGGTCTGATGGGCTGCTTGATCACCTGGGATGTTCTCAAACAACAGTCAATAAAGTTTCCTCAAAATGGTTAAAAAAATTTTAAAAACCAAGTGAATGGCAGTGAATTGAAGTGAATGGCCAGACTGATTCAAACTGACAGAAATTCTAGGGATGAATAGCCAAATAAGCTCTCTTTGCAAGCGTGGTGAGCAGTAAGCATCTCAGAATACACAACACATCAAACGTCGAGGCAGATGGGCAAATGTATATTAAAGTAGACAATAAATGTACATATGTAGACGTATTCCTATATGTGACCCGTGCTGGCATAATGAGTCAGAATGAGGACATTTTCCAAAGTGAGTTATCGTTACTTCCACACTGTGCGTCTAAAGACCTTCGAAATGAGGCGTGGTTTGTTGAAATTGGACAAAAAACGACCGAGTTCCATCCAACTGAAGTCGAGCATGTCTAATGGGGTTTGGAAACTCGCTTCCCATCGGATCATAAAAGCGTCATTGGGAATTCCATGTGTATTATCAGGAAGTAGAGGAACTACGCTTCACAATGATACCAAACATGGGTAGGGGGATTCCCCCATCTCGCCACGAGCGCGCGGTGAAAAACACGGATTTATCATGGAATATTACGACAAATGACTAATTAACGAAGACGTACGAATGAACATAATGAACAAAACCTTAAAATAAAAGTAGTTTGGATGTTTTCTTGCTGTTTTATCATGGGGATCAATAAACGAGGGCTTCATGGACTCATTTTTGAGAAAATCCCATTTCCACCGAAACCCTGTTTGGCCTCTTAGCTCATAATTAGCCTACGTGCATTCCGACTCATTATGCCAGCGCGGGTCACGTATGTACTGTATCACTGTGGAAAAACATTGGTAGCCTGTATTACATAGCATCTTAGCTGTTGTGTGTTAACCTTGTGAGTGTGTGTGTGTGTGTTTAAGGGCCATGCTGCTCCGGTGCTCTATGCTGCCTGGGCGGAAGCAGGTTACCTCCAGAAGAGCGAGCTGCTTAATCTCCGAAAGATTGACTCCATCCTGGAGGGCCATCCAGTTCCAGTAAGCATATATACATATACATATTAATTCCGTCTAATTTAATGCGATAGAGATTTAAATAAGTGTTTCATCATTCATTTACACTGTGGCCATTTACGACATTCGATGCAGACAGGGAACGAACTGCTGGCAGGCGTCATGGGAAGGACAAAGAAAGAAAGAAAAAAGAGGAGATCGAGTAGATAGTAAATCATGACGAGGGTAGTGAGAACGAGAGACTACTTGATATAGTGAAGCTTTCTGTTAAGAGATGTTCGTTTATCTTTTACGGAAGAAGTCTCGAGTGTCAGTGATTTGTAATAGGTGGTAAGCTTTCACCACGGGAAAGTCTACATTACTGAGAACTTCCTGCACCGAGGCTGTCCCGTAACATGAAAAGCTGGTTTGTTTGTTTTGTTGTATGCACCATTAATGGTTATAATGTAAGTGAGAACAGGAACTAAGATGTCTAATGAACATTCCATAAGAAGAACTAGAGACAAAGTATAATGTGTCATTCTTTTTTTTTTTTTTTTTAAATAAATAAAAAATACAGCATTATTATAATTACTGGCTTATTGCAGTGGTATAAAAAGGGACCCAAAATGCGCATTGGTTGTTGTTTTACTGTACTGGGGATTTCAGTGTACTGTATTGTGTTGGTTCAAATTTAGGACATTCTCAGGCCAAACAATTATTTATTTATTATGTTTTTTATATTGAAATGTATGCGATGTAACGTTCATCAATATAGAACATGCCTTAATGTTAAAGCTTGAAAATTGCCGAAGGATGTAGCTGGTGGTTAAATATGTATCTGCGTTATTGTTCTGTTTAATAGAAACAGCAGTTTGTGGACGTGGCCACCGGGTCTCTTGGGCAAGGACTTGGTGCTGCATGTGGGATGGCCTATACTGGAAAATACTTTGACAAGGCGAGGTATAAAACAAATATATGTATGAAGTATTGCTAATGCTAGCTCTGGGCCTGTACACTGATAGACCTGAACCATATTCTCAAGTTTTGCTACTGAGATGATTGTAACTTTTCGCTCATATTAATACTCTGGGGTTTTGCCTTTGCCCCATGGTCTCTCTCTGTATCGCCTTCAGCCTCTCCGATCTTCTGCATTCTGTCAATTTTTTAGCTTAATAAAACACTACTGGAGAAATTTTCTGCACTCCTTCACTCTTTCTTGGGTTGGATGTCATTCTGACTTCCTCCATCTTTCCTTCCTCTGCATCACCTCTGTCAGTTTTCTCTAGATTTATTCTTTGGTTTTCCTTTGTGAGGCCTGGTCACCCCTGAATTTGAATCACAAATATCTTATTTGTCTACAATGGTGCTGAACGTGATTGCCAAGATTAGGACTGATTTTCTGGCATTGCGAAGGTACGGCCCAAGCCACCACCGTAAGCATAACTATATCTGATGACATCTGATATCTGTACTAGACACTGAAACATACTACACTTTATCATCTACAGGAGGATACATTCAGATGATCAAATGTACCTTACTCATTCGACATCTCCAAAATCCTTTCAGTACGAAGGGTTTAGCTTTTGGGTGCGTCCTGTCTTGTCAGGTGTGTTTGTGTTGGAGCGACCGAGTCAGCCTTTTCTCTTCATGGGATGTGTGGAATGTGTGTGATAATGCTCACTGCTCAGTCTAATCACGCTACGTTAATACAGACATGTCTATTTGACTGGAAAGACCAAAAGGAGCGTGTGTGTGTGTGTGTGTGTGTGTGTGTGTGTGTGTGTGTGTGTGAGAGAGAGAGAAGGTGTCAGTGACTGTGTTGCAAAATATCAGATTTCATTTAAAACCGTTCAGCTATAATAATTCCAAAACATCTTCTTTCTTTCTTTTTCTTTCTTTCTTTCTTTCTTTCTTTCTTTCTTTCTTTCTTTCTTCTTACCTTCTTATCGCACATTAAAACTCAATTCTGTCTCTTTTCTAAGCATATCAACATAATTCTTATGTTATGCATATGTAATAAAGTAAATGAAGCTAACGCAATTCATATTTGTATAGATATGAATTTAATATCTGTAACATTTTTGAAATGGAAAAACAAGATGCGTGGTTCACTTTTTGTATCTAAAAATGAACAGATTTCAAGATTTTAATGACATACGTGACCCGCGCTGGCATAATGAGTCGGAATGCGCGTAGGTTAATTATGAGCTAAGAGGCAAAACAGTGTTTTGGTGGAAATGAGATTTTCTCAAAAATGAGTCCATGAAGCCCTCGTTTATTGATCCCCATGATAAAACAGCAAGAAAACATCCAAACTATTTTTATTTTAAGGTTTTGTTCATTATGTTCATTCGTACGTCTTCATTAATTAGTCCTTTGTCGTAATATTCCATGAT
>JAQMCW010000038.1:17117444-17132185 GCA_030068335.1 Chrysichthys cranchii
CCCCCCCCCCCCCCCCCCCCCCCCCCCCCCCCCCCCCCCCCCCCCCCCCCCCCCCCCCCCCCCCCCAAGCAAGGTCTGAGTGTCAAACATGCATTCGGCGGAGCAAAGCGGTGTGACCAGGCACACGGGGGAGTCTCTGGGGCACAACTTTACCTGTAGCCACCCAATTAACCTCCTGGAGACCAGGGCACATGCGTTTCTAACAAGATCTCCCTTGTGTGAGCACACACACACACACACACACCACTATCTATTTCTCAAGCCTTATAAACAAAACAAAACAAAACAAAAAAGCCACAGGTACACTAGGTCTGGCGACTGCTGATACGGGACTGCTCGGCACACGCGTTGAGGGAGATTACCGTGAATCAGTGCCCCAGTGCATGGCGTAGATCTTAGCCAGGTGACCTCTCAGTGTCCGCCTGGTGCGCATCTGAATTCGCCCAACTGGGTCGATGTTGGCTGTAATCTGTGGAGGTACACAAATACAGGAAGAGCCATGACACACATGCTGGGTGTAATTTAAATTCAACGAAACGGTCATCGTCGTCTTAAAGTACCGATTCCGGGTATGGCGTCGTACACTCACCTGAGACAGGGTGGCATCCGCACATGCTTTCCTTGCATCCTAGAAGGGGGGGGGTGGGGATGACAAGAACCAAAATAGCCATGAGTTTTATAGAACTGCCATTGTAACAGTTCGTACTATTTGCGGGATGTAATTTAACCCAAGACATTTACATTTCAATTGTGGTTTTCGTTAAGATCACAGACAGACGTGCGCATTTAGAACCTGCAGAGCTTCAATTTACCCCTTTCACGCTCCGCTAGTACAGCGATGCTCTAATCAAGTCCCGCATCCACGCCCAACCACCTTCTCTTGGTAAATATTGCCAACTTTAATCAACATACACTGGCATTTAAAGCCACATAATTAACTTTTTGCTAAAGGAAAAACTATTGATCCCTTTTATTACCAATTAACCTCTGTTAATAACTTCGTACACTATTACTTTTAATAGTTGACACAAGTCATGCAGAAGTGTCTCACATACTTCACATGACTCGTACGCACAAAGCGAGCAGGCACCGACACGGTAGCAGCTGCGACACGGTGATTACACGCCGACTATGTACATATGCCAAGTGTTATCATGAAGCGGTCCCCGATGGCACCCTGGACAAAGTTGGGCTGTGTGGAGACTCACTCTGATCTGGTTCTTCAGCTGCTCGGCCTCCTGACGTAGCTGGTCGAGTTCGCTCATTTTCCTCTTCTAAATGGTATGCTTCACTCCTGCCTCGCGCTGGGTCACTTACTGATCTGAGAACAACAGGAAAGGAGAGGAGGAGAGGAGGAGAGGAGAGGAGAGAGGGCAGGAAGGTGAGGTTAAGCCTGCAGTGTAAGCTTCAGGAGATACAGCGGTCAGTGAGAACAGCCAGTCAAATCCTTTTAACTTAATCTACCCTTTGTCATTTCAATTAGTTTAAGCGTAGTGATCCTGAACAAAAGCAGCAGTTACCACTTGTGGAAGAATTTCCATCCACGAGCTACGAAACGCATGCTGCCAATTTTCAGGAACGCAACAGAAGGGTTATACGAGGCTCCAAACCGATATTCAGCGACGCAAACCAAAACACGCCGGCGAGCGAATTCGACTGGGGTAAATGTAACAGTGCGGTGTGAAGAGTGCACAACATTTTACAGGTCCATGGTGAGGCCCAGCAGACCCACACACAGTTTTAAACTCGGCCATCTTAGCCACCAAGCTAAGCAAAGGCAATAAATGTTCTGTAATAAAAATAAATAAATAAATAAAAAACCTGATCCAGGGATGGCACGTGTGTGTGTGTGTGTGTGTGTGTTCGCTCTCTCTCTCTCTCTGCTGGTGTGTGTCCTTGCCAACCCATGAAGCTGTTACTAAGCAACAGGGTTCTGCAGCAGCCCATGCTAAAGATCACCATTTCGGTGCTGGTGCAGAGAGAAAGCTATTTACAAATCGAGACTGACAGATCCCACGGCTAATTCATCTGGCTTCACAGCTTCGGTGTGCTGAAATGTGGCTAATTCAACCTTCGTCTTGAGGTAAACGTAGCCACCGAAGGGAAAACCTACAGCGTGGGGCGCTGTGCCGGGCAAAGCCTGGTTCTTGTTTATTTAAAAGTGACCCGGCGGTGCTATAAGAACACGTGTGGCAAAATGTCCCATTTTGCAATTCACAATATCCTGGAGACTAATATAGCCACCCACCCTCAAGGGCAGAATGAGCTTTGATCCGTTCTGGACATGTGCGGCAAGGCACTTAACTGATTTCAGAATGTACCCTTAGATATAAAAAAAAAAAAAAGGGGGGGGGGGGGGGGGGGTTTAACGTAAGAAAAATTCCAGGGGGAGATAAGTGAACGTACAGCTGAAAAGGGAAAGTGAAAGAGTTTGCAGCCCTGATACGATGTGAAAGCTCTTCGCAGCTCTGGTGACTGCCCTCCTTCCCTCCAAAGTCACACTAGTAATCCAGGGACACTTAATTCAGCTCGTCCAGGCAAATCCGGTTAACGCAGAATCTGCTGATGAACCTAAAAGGAGTGACTCCTCTGCTGACCCAAATCCACCTGCGAACGCTCTTACTGTGAACGCTGCGAGAAAAGAAAAACGAAAAGGGAAAAAAAAACAAAAAGAAAAACGAAAAAAAAAAAGAAAAGAAAAAAAAACACGCTTGCACGAACTCTTAACACACACTCGAAAGATGTGTCGGACTGGAGGCTGAAACGGTACTTGGGTTGCGTGGTTATTAACCTTCAGGAACCAAACGAACCCCCAGATGGAGACGTACCAAGAATGAACAGCAGTGCTTAAAAGTGCCAACAAGAACAAAATCTGTGTGTTGAGAGATTTTCAAAAACACACATATATTAAAAAAAAAAAAAACCCAAACAAACAAACTCCAAGACTAAACTACAACTGCTAAACTATTCTCTGGCTCTTGGTACTGTTTAACCATTTAACACTACCAATTCCTGCTAATAAACGTCTCTCGACTACAAAAATTCCCAACCTACGTCTTGTACGTCCGAGCCTTACCTTGTCCCTTTATGCTTAGCCACAGATCCTATATGTTTGATGGCCAGCGGGCTTCGGAATGGACGCTGTACCCAATAAACAACTAACCTCCTTATGCTAGACTACATACGCTCTGATTGGCTGGTGGCGCTAAAGGTGTTTGCGTCCCGCCAATACAAGTTGAGCCCGACATAATCCCAGCGATAAAAAAAAAATGTCTCATGCTAATATTGCTAATACTCTTGTTCACCGTCGCAAAGCGCAAAAGAAGGGTTAGCGCTGGTTATCCCCCTCCTGCCATGACCTGAATAGGGCCTTCCTGCTTCTGCAACTTCAACTGAATCCACGACGATTTCTAGACTGTATATGCATTTCCTGAAGCTTTCTCCTGTTCGCTCGGGTCACACGGCGTAGCCGTCGAGAACGACTGAAGGACTGAAAAAGGGAAAGTCAACAACTGTTAGGCAGTTCTCATCATGAACTAGGATGGCTGAAACTGCTCTGTTCGGAGAGTAATAAAGAGAAATGAGAGTGAGAAGAGGAAAATGACAGCAGTAAGGAAAGAGCAGAGACCAGAGAAAGAGAGAAGAAGAGAAAAGCGGGAGGGGAAAGAGAATGAGAGAGGGGGAAAAAAAAAAAAGACAAGCCGCAGCTCTTATGCGCTGCCTCCCTCCTCTCTCCCCTTCCTCTTTTTCTCTGCACTATTTTTAGTCAGGTGGTGGATGGGCTCGGCTGAGAGGGTGGAAGCGGTCTTCACATTTTCCAGCAAGGCCTATCAGCTCCGTCATCTGCGCACAACGATGCCCCTCCAACACACACACACACACACTCACACTCAGGTGGCATAAGATAGTCCAGGCCTGAGCCACACTCATTTATTTCTGCACAAGGCTCTGATTATATTAGTGGCTAGTTTTAGACTGTCACAGAGAGAGAAAAAGAGAGAGAGAGAGAGAGAGAGAGAGATCTTTTTTTTTTTTTTTTTTTAAGTTATGTCGTAGGCAGGAAGGAAGGAAAGAAAGAAATGGGACTGTAAAAGATTTGCTTTTGGTCATGAGAGAGGTAGGCGATGCCCCAACAGAGCTGGCTGACTGGAAACCAGAAATCAGCTTCATCGAAAGCTTCAACAAGCGCTCTGAAACTGACCGACCCTCACTCGTGACTCTAAGATGGCTCATTCATGGAAAGATTACATAAGATAGCATTTATGAAATTACATTGTGCGCGCACCTTTTAGCGAGACAAATAAGGGAAGGGAGAATGTCTCGGGAGGGAAACCGAGCATCGGTGAAAAACGCATCTGTGCAGTTACCATTCGACGCCATGGTTCGGTTTCCGTTCGTAGATGTGACTGATTCAACACCGCGGGCCACTGATTTCCACGCAGACGCCCTGTATAATCGATGCCCGTGTCAGGTGAGGACTTTGGGGAAATGGGTCACTTCGGTAAGAATTTTTACCTGTCGGTCACACACTTCCAGCTTCATTAGGTTTATTATGGCGTCACGTCGTATGATCACAGTGCATTTCCCTCTATTAACCTTTTTTAAAAAAATTTTTTTTTAAACGATCACATTCAACACGCCGCTAGTTTTCATGCCTTTTGTGTCCAGCTGCGTGGCGCCTTAAAATATATATTTATAAATAAATAAATAAATAAAAAGAAATTCGTGCCTCCCTCCCCTTTCACCTGGACTTCATCAATCCCACTTCAGCAACCTTTATTTATCTGCAAAGATGACACGACTGGACGGCTTCTAATAATAATAAATAAAAAACCCCAAACACCTCTTGGCTGTATAATCCGCCCTGTTGTAAAGCACGTATCATGTTCGTAACCATCACGCTCAGAAGAACGTGGCACTGCTAACCAAAACGAAACCGAAGAAACGTGGAAAATTTGCTTGCCCAAATGTCTCTCAAAGAGGAGTGAAAAAAAAGTTGTTTTTTTTTTTTTTTTTTTTTTAAACACACACATCAATAACGGGATTCCACAAAACACCTATACTTTACACTTTAAGGCTAGGCTCTCACACCGCGCGGAAAGTCCGAACCGTAACGGACCCGACACGAATCGGCTCATGAGTGAATGGACGTTCGGTTCCTTTGATTATCGGGATAGAGGAATGAAAAGTTCTACCGCATCGCATCGCCCGTTTCAAATAAGAGAATCACGCAAGCCGTCTGCGGCTCAATTAATGAGATTAACCTTGGAGCGCTTTCAGAACTGTGTACCCAAATCCATCTCTCATGTCACCATTAGAAACGTTTCCAACACCGTGCAAACTGTAGTGTTTCCCCCCCGGTCATCCGAATCCGAGAGGGCAGCGTGCTATTTTCAGGCCATATCACTCACCTCGAACAGAGACATTAGCCTAATGGGACTCTATACTCAAGAGGATGAGTCGGAGCACAGCTTTTCTAATGAGGACTTCGGTGAAGGAGACTGGGGTGTGGTCACCTTCAGAGACACACACACACACACACACACACACACACACACAGCTATTGTCTTATCCAGGGCTGCATAAGGAAGGTTGCGTTCCTCAGCCGCAGAGGACGACGTATGACAAACCCAATGAGACCAGCCCCATTGCCCCTGAATTTTAATTCCAATGTGAGCGAGTCAGTGATGTCAGAGTCAGGCTTACTGCGTGAACGCGTCACTTCATCAGTATTAAATATTAGCGCACAGAGACAAACCCCCTGTCGTTAATAGTCTAGGTGACCAGTGCCAAGTTAGAGCCATAGCTTTTCTCACACCGTGCCATCTATTAAACATGGCGCCCCGATTCCACTTCTGGGGGCTTAATAATTTAAGACACTCGTCCCCTCCTCCCCCTGTCTACCCTACAGGCTTATGGGTAGCTCCCAGGGATTAACTCCTTATCATCCAAAACGTCCTGAGCAAAAGCTGCAAAGATGAGCACTGATTTTGCTGCTTTTTTATTTATTTATTTATAATATAAATACACCTCCTCTGGGGAAAGGATGTGAATTTACGCGAATAACCTCTCAGACCGATTATTAAACTTTTAGACTTGGACACGTGTAGGCCCCAACATATCTAAAGGCTTTAAACAAGAAAACCCAAAAATGGGACAAGCGGGTGGGAGAAAAAAAAAAGGGGGGGGGTTTGAACGGTAGGAAGTGCGCTTAAATAAAGCCGTGCAAGGCGTTTACGGCGCTCTTGTGCGAGGGCTTTTGTGTTGCAACTGCAGAGCAGGAAGTAGAAATGCTGCACCCTGCTAAAAGCCTTAGCCATTAATAGCAGGGAAAATCTAACCCTGGAGTTCACCCTCTTCCTGATGTGATGCTTTCTTTTCTTTTTTTTTTTTTCGGAAGAGGACACCAAATAAATAAAACATGAAATAAAATAAAAATAAAGAAATATTCAGGAGACAAAATCCGGACACCGTGCCATTTTCACTTCTCAAAAACATTCAGTAACCAACATCAATATTAACAAAAGGGTTAAACTTAATTGAAAAACTGGGGTGGGGGTGTTTACGCTTGAAGCCGAACAGAGTACACTGTGTATATTTTGAATTTGGAGCGCCATGTTCTTTCACACTTCAGCCCAGTGACATCACGTGACCACAGAGTCAGCTGAACGTGTGCGAGTGTGCACGCGTTACAAACAGGAAACGGAGGGTGGAGTGAGCCACAGGTCTACATATACGGCTCATGTTCGCGTCCGGAACCAAAACACAAACGTTAGACGCCCCGTAAGGTGTTAATAAATAACTAAACAAACACACTGAAATAAGGAAATTCACAAAGGCTGTCCAAAAACAAACAAACAAACCAAACAAACAGGAATGAAAACCCCACTCATCCGAAGTTTGTTATAAAATATGAAGATGGCCATTTTGATCAAGATGAAACTTTATATGTGGGACGGATCGTGTGCTCAGCTCAGACGCCCCCCAAAAAATGTATGTATGTATTTATTTATTTATAAATCTATAAGTGTGTTGGTGCTGCCTGTGCTCTGCTCACTGAACACCTTGGTCAGGAAATGCTGCTCTTAAAAGCTGATGATTCGAGAGACGAGACTTAGCGCCACACCTTTCACACTTCGATACCAGCTCCTCAAAAACAAACAAACATCGCCGTTTCTCGAACGTTCTCCCCTTCGCTGAATGTGACACGGCGCTAGTTAACCCACATAACCCGGCATTCTTCCCTACTCTCTCGGTGCTGGATGTAGCCCAAGGTGATAACGCACTTATAAAGGATTTAGTGCGTACGCCGGGTAAGTGCACACGCTGAAAGTTCCGGCTGCGCGAGATGCTCTAAATGGCTGCCGTGAGCATGTGTGCTCGGACAGACCGTCTGCTTACAGCCACGCGCCCGAGACGGACTATGCAATATTTAACAGCACTCTGCCAACTGCCCCCCATTCCCTCCAACCATCCTCGATTTAAAAACGGGTCCGAGCAATGCAGCACTCGTTCCCGGACTCGCCCCGTCCTGCTTTTCTCTCTGACGTAGGAGGCAGGCAGCAGGACCATCTCCATGTGGCCTGTTTCTCCAGGGGCTGAAAGGAGCTCATGCATGTAAATATAATTGAAACACAAGGGGTCAGGGAGAGTGCTGGGACCACAAGTCTGGAAGTGGCTGATGGAGGATGCGCTAGTTGCTGGAAGCCACTCCTTATAAAAAGCCTTGCTGTTTCCACACTCCTCTCTCATTCACTCTTCTCTTTTCACTCTTCCTTACACGGTAACCAAGTGGGAAGCCACTTCTGACACAATCATCCGTAACGCACGAGACGGCTGAACCAGCCTGTGTGAACAGCCCAGACTAGCCTATTCTGCATATTAAACGTAGCAACTTTACAAATAAGTTGCCCAATTTTCTTGATCGTAAGAACAAGCGTGTAACCTGCCCTCGTGATCGATGCCGCTGGAATAAACGTTCGGGCGCTCAGTGCCCGGCTAAGCGCTTCTGCTGAGGTTCAGAGATGGAAGATGAACCCCTTGCGGAGATCAGCCTGCACTCCCTTGTACTTTCTGACCCTTTCCTCCCACAGCGTGATTACTCTCCCAAGTCAGACATCATGCCATGTTCTCCACACAGCAGTCTCTCCAGAGAAACTATTAACCGTGGACCCACTGGCCTTGAACTTGGTCCCCCCCCCCCCTTCTTTCTAGCTAAGCAACATGTGATGGATATTAAACATGCTGAAAGGGTCTGGAACAGTACAGATTTTGCAATCGTTTGACAGAAGCTGGCCTGTGAGGACATGACCTAGCTGAACCCACATGCGTGTGAATATTTAGATTGTTTTTTGTTTTCTCTGATGTCACAGTGTGAAACCTAAGCATGTCCACGGTGGTTACGCATCTGCTCTGAACGTGTGAGGACTCCATTTGGCATGGCTGTCGACCAAGCTGCCAGTTTGTAGCTTATAATTTCTTGTAAGGTGACAAGATTTGCAATTTAATTTATTATTATTATTATTACTACCCCCTTGCATCATTGTGTGCTCATTTTGTGTTTGTATTTTCAAATCGTTTTCGCATATTCATAAGAATGGAGATGACAAAGATGCCGTTCTTGTAGATAGGACTTTTTTTTATTTTTAAATAATAATAATAAAAAAAGGTTTACACAAACCTAGGGAAGGAAACTCAGGCTTCTACACAATGATGATTTTGATTTAGTAGCCTCTGATCAATATCTTGCCTAACTTCAGAATCTGAGGTAGACCCACCATAAATTCGAGAACGATGCAGAGACGTACTATTACAGTACCGGTTCAGGGCAAATCACCATGCAAGCTTATAAAATCATTTGCATATCAGTTTAAGGGTATAACTTGCATCTTGCTAGCTGTGTCCCCTTTTCTAATAATAATCAATTTACAATCAATAACGTTTCTACTGTAGCAATGAATCATGACAAATACTTTAATATGCATAACAGATAAAAAATAAAATAAAAATCAGACTGAAAAGGGAGATACATTGATAATATTTGGTAAAATCACTTGAAAATATTCCCTGGGCACAAGTAGCCGCCTTATGAATAATTTCACACACGTTCAGAACGATTTTTCAAAACTACACCATGTAGTAGTGCCAATATTTTGTGCAGTCAGATTATGATGGGAGACTCGAGAGGTCACGGTGCAGGGCTTGTGCTTTTTTTGGACTAAGATCGCGGTCACTCCTACAACTAATAAATCTTATTACAGGTGCCAAATCTTTAGTGTAACCATCAGCACAAGGACAGCTTTAGTTTTACCTTCTCGATACGCTCGACTTCCTCTTTCAGAGATGCAGTGGTTAACACCACCGCCCTGCGCACGAGCAAGGCTTTAAATCCACGGAAAGGCAACGGCGCTTAGTAGAGTTGCCCACGGTACTGAAAGTTTCAAACCCTGTCAATAGTACGAAACAGAAAACAAGTCCACAAAGCTGAGCCGATACTGGTGAAATTATGGATGCTAATTTGGCTCTTGATGGGCGAGACACACAAAGTGGCCAGCGGAAAAGATGAGCTCATGCAGTCGCATTTGGACATATTTTGTTTACCATGTTGATGACAAGCAGTAACACACCAAAAAAAAAAAAGACTGCAAAAGGAATTCAAAAAGGAAATCCTCGCATTGCAAAACAGACACCACCAGTAACTTGTCTAAGCTCGACTGGCTTCCTGACCTCTACCAGGAGGTGACGCGGCTCCACGCTGGCGAGCTCCCATAACTATGAAGATTTTTTTATTGACAGATTTGTTTGACTTCAGAGTTCAGACATGGGGCTAACTTACTTAAACTTTTAAAATGTTTTACAAGCCTGTTAAAAATAATGGGGATCAAAAGCAGGACTGGAGTTGAATAGGGTGGGGAGCTGAGAACCGGGCCCAGATCGTCCACTCCAGAGCGCTCGTACGCCTCCTGGCTCATCCTTCCTTTTACTGATGCTAGTGTGTTTTTCTGAACTCACACGCTTCACATCAAACAAGGGCTCATGGCGGGTAGGAGACAGCGTTTAATCCGGACACTCTTCCAGAAAGCACGGTCAATCTAGATGCGTGTAAAATTTAGGGGTGTGGCTTGTAGAAGCGAGCTTCCACACGAATAAAAAGGCTCTCAACTTTATACAAAATCATTATAAATAAGCAAGTAACTGACAGTATTTCAGAGCATACAGACTAAATGTTTTTATAAACGAAGCAGTCATGATGAGAGGGCCACTTGCAATGTCTGTAAAATGACCATTTCATGTCAGGGTGGGACTATACGCAGCAATATGGTGAAATATCTGTCGGTGCAACATGGGCTACTACTCCAAAAATGCCACACACACACACACACACACACACACACACACACTTACCGAGGGTAAATATCTTGTGTTATACCAACATCATCAGTGCCTCACAGTCAGGGTGAGCAGATTTTTCTCTGGCTTAGAAAATGAAGTGAAAACGTACTCTGTCCAAACACTCTCTCATTCAATCAGTTTTATACTCGTTATATCCTTTAAAGAAAACGAGCTCCGTAGTTTATTTCACCAGGTCCAAACATTAGACAGACATCCTACACTGCGTTAATAAAACCGCTGCGTCGACGCTGAACCTCCCCTTTTTCCCCCCAGACTGAAAATCCATTAAGGATCAGACTGACGGGAATCAATCACGGCCTCTGTAGCAATAAAACTTCATCAGTTCCTATCCCTCGTGTTAAACATGGAGACGGGCGTGACCTCACATTATGAACTGATGCTGTTTGACAGTACATGTGGCACGAAGCATGTCCCCCTGCTATCCGCACTTTTACTCTGGGTTGGGGAACACTATTTTTAGTAACAGCACAGCTTGGGGGGGGTCCACACAGTACCAGGCTATAAATGGACCTGCTTTAACTAACTTTTGAATTGGGGTTAATAATGAGGGACAACATACCATGTTTACGATCAGACGACAACAACGCGCTCCCGGGTCATCAGTGCTACACGGTGCTCGCACGGTTTCAGAACATATTCAATAAAAGTGTGTTATGTAATATGTGGACATTTGTTTTATTTAACTTACGAGCTTAAACTTATTCCAATTGAGGAGATCATAGCTCGGTGCTGACGAAGAGTTTTTCATTGACTTCCAAAGGCACGTGCTACGTTTTACTGACTGTCAAAGTGTTGCTTTGGTATCAGTAGCCTTGATACTACATCTGGCATTGGCCTTGACGGCTAAATACTGAGATCGCAACAATCCTAGTCCTTGTGACTACCCACAACCAGTAAGACTAAGCTCACACGGATTAATAGGTCCACGTACGGTTTTGAGGAACCAGGACAGCTCAGTGCTAAGTGGGCTACTGGAGCAAACCAAAAATGCACAGGGTGCACGTATGTGTGTGATTCACGCTGCTCGTGAATATTGCATGATATGGTGGTGAAACTTACCAAACCTTACCAACAGCAACAAGATGCAGGCCCTGAATATCTAAAGGGAAAAAATAAATAAATAAGACACTAACTGAAAGGACACAGTGGCTTGCATCCTCCGGGCCCGAGACTAGCCCACCTTTCCTCAATTCCTCTTTCTCGGTCTACTTTCTCCCATTAAATAGGATTTAAAGAACGGTTACAAGGTTTGAAAGACACATGTGCTTTCCAAAGGGGCTTCTGAACTTCTGCAACATAGAACCGACACCACCCCTCGATCACCCAGACCTTCAGAATCTGTCCATTTCATACCTATACCCCCATGCCACGCTTGCCTTTACAAAGAGAAGCGCCGCGCTGGGTGATACGACCCGATAATTATACAGTGATATGTTCAGACATTTTCGTGGTAACGATATTCATCATGATATGTAATATTACGCGACGAACATAAGCCAAAAAAAGGACACGCAGTACATGAAGACTGTTGCCAGGGGGCACTCAGGTGCTCCTGGACATGCGCTAAGACTGTAACATAATACGCCTAATATTTATCATCCTAGTTATATGAACCGTACTACATTTGTTGATGTTTTCATGAGGGGGTTAAAAACACATCTCCCTGGTCATTTCTGGAGGAAAGGGGAGATGTCTGCTAAACCACGATACTCGCACTATTCAGCTGGCTGATGATATAAATGGTCATATCGCAATAACCCCAATTTAAACCATTTAAATCGCCCAGTCTTAGAGAAGAGGCAACGAAACCAGTGGTGTCCAGGCTCAGGGGGCACATTTATGGACATCAGGTTTTCGCACATCAACATAACGCTAGTGCGAGTGGTTTCCTGGATTTGTCCACTTGTGGAACGTGATGGTAAAAACCTCCCCTCGGTGTGCCATTCAGTGTGTTGCTACCCAACGGCCATTTCTCTTCCCGAATGAAGACGATCGTATTTACCTTTTAAACCCATCCTCGGGAACGGCTCTGCCTCACAATGAACCGTAATAACAACAGAAAGTGTTCGTTTGTCCGTGCCCTTCCCTTTCATGATCACATTCTGCGACTTCTACGTTAAAGGCAAATCAAAAGCCTTTGGGAGGGGCACTTAGCGCAATTCATCCTCTTCCGACCAGAAACAGGGGCGTTTTTACATGCAAGATTTCCTTTACCAACTGAACTTCTGACATGGAAATTATTAATAGGCCTTAATATCTAAGGAGTACGTTGGAAGCAAGTGCCACAGAGAGTTTATTTAGGTCACGCGCAGCGCTGTAAGAGAAGATGGCAACATGACACGAGAAGCTTTCAGCAGATCGCTGAGAAAGCAGGCAAAGGAACCAGTGGATTTCCAGTTCCATACAAAGGTACAAGTAAAAAAGGAAAACACTTTCTACTCCGTCAAAAAGGACTCCAGAGCTCTGAAACGCCCGGTCCTTCCGTAAGATTCTTCTGAGCTGCACGGGCTTACGCACCCCTCGCGTCAACTGGGGTCTCTTGTAGACACTTTGCCCAAGTCGTCTATAGGTATGCTTGCCTTGCTGCTAAACAACAGTTCAAGCGTAAAGAGCGAACTCGCTAGTCATTCCACTGCCCGTGTGTTGATGCCTCCAGCTAAACTGGTTTCTCTGGATAATGCTCATGTTGTCTGTACCCTGGCAGGGAGACGCTCACTTAAAATGCCGACACTACCAGAGATTAAACACGTTAAAGACTCTTCCGGATGCAACACGTCTACCATTAGGTAGGCTGCAGATCGTGTTCACTAGAAAAAGAAAAAAAAAAAAAAAAGGGAAATAAATAAATAAATAAATAGATAAAAAGAGAACCCTTCGAGAATCTTATGAGAAAATGAACACGTCTTTGTATCCTACATTTCACTGATTCCATCAATTGAAGGAATTTAGGAAAAAAAGCAAAGCTCAGCAAACCCAGACGAGTTCATCGCCAACTACATAAACACCAACTCCCTTCAAACAGCGGCAAATGTTTCAGAGGCGCTACTGAGCAAAACCGTGGCGTGACTCAAAGCTAATCATTTTATTTCCACGCAAGGATGGTCTCCTTTTGGAGTTGCTCTTTCTTTCTGCTTCTAAACTAAGGGAAGCAAAATGACAGGGGAGAGGAGGAAAAAAATAAAAGGCTGGGCCACATGTATGTGTATTTTTCCTTTCTGTCACTCAGGCCTGTGAAGGCAAACAGAAAGCCAAGCCTTTAGTTAGAAGACTCCTGTGGCAGCGCATGCAAAAACTGTTACAGGTTTATACCACTGTATGCAAAACCCACTCCCGCTGCCATCAAGTTTGGATATTCAAAACCGTCCCGCAGCATGCACCCAGTGACCGGTACGTGAGGACAGTTGTATGCAAACCACTCGGTGAAGTGCGGACTTATGGCGAATTACAGATTGCGCAGTTAGAGGAGCTTTCTTTTACTTTTACTTCTACTTCTGTAAAGCTCACGATAAGATAGGACTCAAAAGTGCTGGCTGAGCAAATTCCACAAATTGTCCAAGCCTCAACTTTTATGCAGCGCTTCAATTTAATAGAAGAAACGGCAAAGAACAGACGCCCGTATGGAAGCTGCTTTATTTTCAAAGTTCCCCAAATTGCGTTTGCATTCTCCCAGATTCGGGATAAAACCCAGGACACGGCGCCGAGCGAGCTGGAAGAATCAACACTGCACTGCTTACTGACTTGATGTATGGATTGTTAATGCTTGAGCATATTGATAACACCTTGAGAAAATGTTTGAACAGTTCATTCCTAAGACACAATTAGGCTCGCCTTGGACGCCTGTGGCATCAACAACGTTTTGGGGTCGCGGGCGCTTGCGTGGCAGGGTACATGTTTCTGCCGTCTGAATCCGAAAGAAGGATGGTGGTAAAGGCTTGGGGCTACTAATCGGAAGGTAGAGTGTGCAAATCATCCCACCACATAGTTTCGCACGACGGTTTCAAGAGTCGACCAAAACAATTAGAACTGGACCGACGTTGTAAATCAGGCATCAGTTAATCAACTAGTGCTGACCAAAGATTCTAAAGCACTACACACAAGATAGATTACTGGCTGGAAAATCCGTTGATATCAGGAAGTACGGACGTTCGACACTATGGGCGCCATTTTGGTAAGATGGCCTTTCGTCCCAGAGGCCGGATACCGTGGGAAACTTGTCATTTTTCTGAAATTGTCTTGTTGCGTTTTGTTTTGATGTTTTAGCCTTGTTTGCATTATGATAAATTATGACATCCTGTGTTAAGACAACATCAATAGATTATTTGAGCGGA
>JAQMCW010000038.1:17193556-17204123 GCA_030068335.1 Chrysichthys cranchii
GTGGGGAAGGTTAATAAGAGAGTGGAAATGGTTTATAAAGCCTTAATATATACATATATATATATATAAATAATAAAAATTAATGTGACTTCGCAGTATCGCGGTTTCACCTTTGTGAGCACAGCCCCCGCGATAGGCGGGGGTTCACTGTATTATTATTTCCATAGTATCAGGTAATTCATGTGATCTAACTATGGTTAAAATAATGTTGCTAGTTAACAAAGAAAAACGTAATTGCTGATATTGTGAAGTCTTTTGCGATATGGCGAAGTCTTTCCATCTTTGGAAGGAGTCTCCAGTGTCGGCACAGTCAAAGGCAAAGCTAAGAGTTTCTCACATGGGAACGTCTTGGATGGAGGACTTTGCTGCTTCATGACACCCCAACAAGCTCTATTTGTTTTTTGTCTTATTACCTTCAATAGAGCAAAAAGAAATGCCAGGGAGGGAATGACTGTTCCTCCTGTAGATGTCGCGATAACAGGAACTGACTTGTCTCAGGGATTTTCCACACCATTAAATGTACCTAAAAGGAGATTTAAAAAAAAAAAAAAAAGGATGAGGTGATATTCTTTAACAAATAAAAATTGGAATCTTTCCTATAACTAAAAATTGCAGTTAGGGGAAAACGAAACTTCTGCCGCTCTGCTTCATGTTGGGCCACATCACGTCGCTACCATTACTAGATCATATTCCACTAACAGAAAGCCTGCTGTGTTTTATTTGTCAGATATTATCCTTACAACTCAATATTTTGGAAATGAAATGCTTGGAGATGCGTCTCCCCCCCCCTACTCTCACGCCAATGCTTCAAGACTTAAAATGACCATTTACGACAAAATGGATAGAATAATTCACACGTGTCTATGACCTTTACACAGGAGTGTGCGTCCTGTAAATAATTTAGTTGTCCTTGATGTACGTTTACACTTGATATCATGGCACAAATTATCCTGTTTTCAGCCAATACACTCTTATTAATGACTCATCCCTTATTAAATGATACTAACCAGAAATAATAATGATGTGCATTTCTATATGCTACACACATCAAACGCTGGTCTATACGTGAACAGACGTGTACTGGATGGTAACAAAATGTCACCTCTGACCTCAGGAATCACTACTGTCCTGACCATGACGACGCTGATGGTGAGCGCTCGCTCCTCGTTGCCTCGTGCCTCCGCCATAAAAGCCCTGGATGTATATTTCTGGATTTGCTACGTCTTTGTGTTCGCCGCCCTGATTGAGTATGCGTTCGCTCACTACAACGCCGACTACAGCAAAAAGGAGAAGGCCAAGGTCAAAGTAAACAAGAATACAGAGGTAAGAACTAAGAGCGAAGGCTAACTTTTTTATGGAGATCGTTGTGTTGATTTCTTGGGCCTGAGCCAGGATGCAGATCGCTAATTGAACATGATAGCGCCACTATTACTTGATTGATAATAAATTAAAAAAAATATATATATATATATATTATAGCGCTTTTAACAGTCGACAGTGTCCCATAGAAGCTACACAGAAATCCGTATATAGATTTAAATTTAGCTTCTTAATGAGGAAGCCAGAGGCGATAGTGGCAAGGGAAACCTTCCTGAGACAAATTGATGGCAGGAACCAGACAGGAACCAGACTCAAAGGGGAACACGTTCTGCTAAGTCATAATTTATAGTATGTAGCTACGAGTTAGTTCTCATCCAGTATCTTCAGTATTCTGATTTTCTCCCTAATTTAGTCATAGCTAACTCCCACCCACAAGCCAGCTCTCCCCCATCACACAACACCTACCACCCAGGGAGGACCGAGGCTTTTATATGCTTCCTCCGAGACATGAGAGCATCAGCATGGATCAGACAGGTCCTCACTAACCCTGGAATGATACCGCAAAGTTTCTCTTTCTGATTTATTTTCATTTTGAAAGCAAGTCACCGTAGTTGCACAATCAAAGACGCGGTGGTTTAACGCTTGATGGTGGTGGTAAAAACGAACCATCCTAATTGTCCTTTTCAGTTGTAATTAGAGCTTTTCAGTCATCTAACGTTTTCTTTTCTGTACGTTAACGTAAACCGAATTAGAGATCGAATGTGATTATTATAAGGCTGAGTACAAGAGAAAAATGATTATCATTAGAAAGACGGACTGACTCGTATGTCGACCATATTGGTCAAGCAGACCCACTGGTTTTCCATTAGTTTCATTCTGAAATATTAGGTTTATCATCGATTGTCTCTCTATAATATTCACACCAATCATCAGAATGGGGAAAAAATCTCAGGGATCAGGACCGTAGTATGGTTGTTGGTGCTGGAGAGGTCAGAGTAGAACGGCTAGACTGGATTGAGGTGACAGGAAGGGAATTAGAACTCGAATGATCACTTGTTACAACCGCGGTGAGCAGAAAAGCATCTCAAAAAGCACCACGCCATCATCCAACCTTAAGGTGGATGGACTTGAGTGTGAGAAAGTCCCTATAGGAATGAAAGTATCATGCAAGTTTATTCTGACGGTTGTTTTACAGTCCATGGTGAAGAATGGAAAGCAGGCCATGGTCCTCTTCTCACTGTCAGTGACAGGCATGAATCAAGGCCTTGTCGTCTCCAACCGCCAGAACCGCGCCCAGTGTCAAACCGAGACACCCGGAGAGCCTCAGGAAGAGACGGAAACGCCCAAGCAGGCGAGCGGCGAGGAGCGGAAGTGCTGCAAGTGCAAACCCATAGACGCTGACACAATCGACATCTACGCCCGTGCCGTCTTCCCCTTCACTTTCGCCGTGGTCAACGTCATCTACTGGGTGGCGTATACCATGTGACGTCCAGATGCAAAGTCTGATGAAATCATCAGACATTTTGGATTTTTACATTACAGGATGATCATGATTTTCAAACTGTGGTTCAGATCGTCGAGTCCTTACGATTCGACTCAGACTGCTTTAGGTTTTATGTGGTTCCACATCTGATAAAGCCAGATAATGAAGGCGAGAACATCTGGTAAGGATGCGTTTTTCCTTTCAACAATCTCTCAGATGCAGGTGAGTGGATTATGAGGAATCGCTGTGAGGGCTGCTGATTGTCTCGCCTCTGCAACATTACACTGCCTTGATTTCTCTTTATGTGCTCCTATTATGATATATTAGATATTATTTTGTGCCATTTAATTGCAGTTCTTTTCCACCTGAAACCTGGGATCATTAAAATGAACCATACAACATGACTGCATGGCTGCTGTTTTTGTTAGCAGTACAGTTTTTCATTTTCGTTTGAAGTTTCCTGCCATTCTCTAGGCTTTGGCCTGCCTGCCTTGAAATGAATTTCGGACTCTGCGGAATTGTATCCACGGTTCGATTTTCGGCGTAAAGTAAATCACTTGAGCAAATGACGCAAATGTTGGACAAGTCACGGAAGAAGGTGGTAGTATAAAACAATGGCTTTTAAACAATAATTTCCAATGCCTACTTGCATGTTGATATACTTAAAATGTAACCTTAGGTCGATTTATCACAGACCGAATGTATTTCTATGAAACGTTTAGGGTTTTAACAAGGCCGCAAGACACTGAATATGATCTACTGCCCTGCACAAACAAGGTATGGAGAGGGTTGTATGCCTGACTTTCTTAAATAATTTAGCTCATTCTTCTTAATATAGTTTTCCTTTTAAGGCTCCAAATAATTAAATAACAAGACTAGAGGGAATATTGTATCGAATCTTTATAGGGGCGATGACTGCTGCAATAAATTTGAGAGTGATCAAAGAAACAAAATGTGTGTGATTTACTTCAGTATGCCACAGATTAGATGTCTCCATGCAGATCTTCAGTGATCATATGATGTGTCTCCAGGGGAAACAGAAACTCGACGTGTCTCTAAATGGAAGATGGGTTAGGGTTCGACACTCTGGTGAAACTGGAATTAAAAGCTATGAGAATGGCTGAAGAAACCTCGGCACGCTTGAATGCAGCCTTCTACAATGATGGCTGATGTCCTAGGGTCGCTGGGTCACAAGTGCAATGTTGGCCAACACTCCAGCCTTGGAGAAGCTGTATAATTTCTTCAGGCTTGTTTTCTATAATCACCACTTAGTCTGGAGATGATATTTCTGCTCTATTGCCTTGCCTAGAAGAAACGTGGTCCTCAGTGTGCAAGACGGAGCAGCCAGGGTATGAGCAGGAGAAGGGGTATAGATAGGAAAGGGTTATTGCATTCTACCTGCTCACTAGACCATAAAACAATTTCTGTGTCACTCACTATAAGCCCCTGGCTATAGCCGGTCGCCTTATCCTGCAACATGCCTCACTTCACCGTGCCTCACCTGGCCTGTGTTGCATCACAGAGCTTAAGGGTCAGGTGGCAAAGAGGTTGGAGGCTTTGCAGACCTATCGCTTCACAATCTGGCACTGTGCAGGGTGTCTGCACGCCAATACTGATGCCCTGTTGTAGTGACTTTGCACCGAGGAAGCCTGCAGGGACTACGAGCTGTGGGAGGCCAAAAGGGACAAAGTGTCAGGGACGAACTGTCAGGGATGGAGTGCGGAGTGACATCAACAAAATTTGGTGTGGCTGTGGGGTTGGGGTCAGAAAGGTACTGTTGAATATTCTTTGGGATGGCCACGGAGCTGTACACTTTCCGATAGGAAAGCCTGACCCTGTGTGGTGGACTTTGGGTTGTGCACATTTGCGGTTCATTGAGACCGGCTGGTGCACCATGGGGTGCCTGCCAGAAGGTGTACAGGAAGATGTTTTGAGTAGGGAATGCTTCCAAGTGAATGTAAAATTATTGTGATGTAATTATTTTTTATAGCGTCGCATAGCTTGTATGCATGGAAACACTCAACTCACAGCCATTCTAGAAAGCTTAGTATTTGTGCCATTCGTTTTAGTTTTCTTTAAAATATAAATTTTTCTGCTTGTGTTGGACATTTTTGTTAGCCGTAATCTGTACTTTATAGGCTTTACGGTGAGGTTCTTTGATCGCCCAATGTAGTATAGTATAGCTGAAATTAGATGTATCTTCAATAAATAATATACTGTATATTTGGTACAACGCTACACTACTTTACTGATTTAACCCATGTTTACCCATTGTTTATAACCTAATTAATGTTTAAATTTTACAAGGTTTTACTTTTTAAACTTACTGCAGCCCCGGCAACCTCCCATTTCCTACAGCCACAATCCCCTCCAAAAGTATGAGAACAGGGACACCATTTAGATGATTTTGCCACTGTACACCAGCTCAATGATTTGAAAAGAAACTATCAAGATATGATTGACATACAGGCTTTCAGCATTAATTCAAGGAGTTCAACAAAACATACTGCATTAACCATTTAGGAATAACAGTCATTTTTACACAGTCTCGAAAATGAATGGGACAGTTGACCCGTGGGAAGCAGCTTCACACCCAGTTATGGTCTGTTACTTGTTATTTATTTCCTTGTTGGAGGGGACTGTGTGCCATTCACCCATCCAGACTAATTCTACATCAACACTGATTCTTGCTGCGGTTAAGATGCTAGGCAGGATATACAGGCTCCATTACAGCAAATTTTCAGTGTGTGGCCTGGAAAGGAATATCGTACTTGTAGTATGACACAATCAAAGAACAGCAACGTGGCATCTAGGACACCCCTTGTTGCCCTGACGAAAAGTCTAGGATACCGGATTTTTTTGTATTTTCTTGCCTAGATCGACAACTCCTACAAAATGTTCCTTGGCGTGCCTTCTGTAGCTGCGATTGCCAGCTTCATGACCCTCATCCCCAACAACACATAAAGATGTTAATTATGATGGGTCGGAGCCAAACTTGTGGTGTTGCCAGTCTCCTGACCTAAAGATGGCAAGAATTTACAGCACCGTGATCGCCTCATGTGATATGGTGACCATCGTGAAAGACAAAAATATCATGTTGGCTCTGGATTACGAACTGTGTTATTGACTGAGGATACATACGGGTGTTCCTTTCCAATCTCAGCCCTGTTTAAGTGTAATAGTCTGATAGGTCAGCTGGGTAAACTAGTAAAGAACAAAAAATAAAGTGTGTTTCTGAACCCATCCCTCTGTGCTTGAGGGAACCAATCGCTGGTCTACTTGAAGAAGAATCGAGGTCTGGGGTTCGTTTCAAGTGAACTACGTAGTGGTCTATAACATGTAAAAACAAAAGAAACAACGACACAAAAAAAAGATTTCATCAAATTTAATTTAAAAGAGAAATCCTGCTGGGGTCTGCAAGTGTGTTCTCAATATGTAGCGCAAAGAGCAAGGAGTGTTAATGGAAAGACTCGTTAAAGTTAAAAAAGAACACAAATTAAATAATTGAACCATCAATTAAATGCCATAAAATTGAACAAGAAATATAAAGGATGCGCTTTTAGCTCCCGTATTTAGGAGATCCGCATAGGAAAACGTGACCTATTGAATTGCGCCATCAATCCCAAACACCAAAGCAACACTTTAGGAAAGTAGTTCATGAAACGACTGGCTATAAAAATAAATTAGGCCAAAAGTTGAGTGTGTGCACTAGGAGGAGAGATAGCTATACCATACGGGAACCTTTGTAAAATAGACTCCTTGGTTTTCTTCCATGGTGGAATGGGCTGACATTTAAAACAGATGAAGGTCAGGGAAAACAAAGTTTCATTTAAATGACTGGAAATAGGGTCATAGAATGCCAATATGGGCTTTGTCCATTTCTCATTTTGCACTTACTGTATTCAGGAACTATGAGCTACTACCCAAGGACTTGTTCCACCCAATCTCTGAGACCTGGCGCCCTCTCCTGGATGTAGGCCCGCATCACCTGAAGGTTTATCCCTAAAGATGGATCAAGTTCTAAAAAATGAAGAGTAACGAAAACATCTTGCCTACGAGAGGGAATGTAGGTGTGTATGTTGGTGTGGATATCTGGGATTTCCCTTAAAATGCTTCAGAAATGACATTGTGTGACCAACCCATGTTGAAATCACAATACACAGCCTATACACCAAACCTATCACTGTTCTGATTCCCGTATACCTACAAGCTCTTCTGCCATTTTGGATAATACTGATGTAACCGTTTAGACCAGGAGTGCAAAATATCTACTAGTTGTAGATTGGTTTTTCCTTCACGCCCAGTTACTAATTTATCCTCTAGACCAGGGGTCACCAACCTTTTTGAAGCTGAGAGCTACTTCTTGGGTACCAATTAATTCGAAGGGCTACCAGGTCGACACACACTTCTGAAATAACAAATTTGCTCAATTTACATTTAATTGTCATTTTCAAAATTCACACCAATGCAAGTGTGATTAAAAAATAGCAACAACAAAAAAAATTAGATGCAGCTCACTGGTGAGTGGCGCTACGGTGAGCTATTTTTAGAACAGGCCCGCGGGCGACTCATGTGGTCCTTGCGGGCACCATGTTGGTGACCCCTGCTCTACAGGATGTTTCTTCCAAGTCTTCCCAGTGTCAGTAGTACAAACAGGCTAATCTACACGTGTAAGCTAGTACTGTATTACACAAAGCATTGAAAAGAAGATAGTAAGGTGTTTTTTCATGCTAAGTGTTCCGGTGGAAAGTGAAACAGCATATATCTTCAGGAGAAACCATTTGTGAAACAGTTTTTAAAAATTATAATGATGATAAGAAGCATCAGTTTCTTTTCGGTCATAGATGTGAGATGAATGATCCTGCTGTGAAGGTTAGCAAATGTCAACGAGAGGTGAAAGCAATTTATTTGCACGATGATTATCGTTACGCAGTTACAGCGCTACACCCCACTAACCACTTGCTTTGTCTGCTGCCGTCTAGACTGATATCACTGACACCGATTTGAATACATTTTATGAAATAAATAAGGCACATCCCTACCGAGCAATCTGACACGGATTGACCAGCTACCAAAACACAGACCGTGCTCTTCCAAAAGGTATACCATTCCATAATCAGACTTATTTCCCATCTTGATTATTACGGATTCACTCGACCAATCAGTGTTGCATGTTTTCTAATTGCTTGGTGTGTTATTTTCTTATAAATAACCTGTCCGTCATGTACCAGTAGGATCAGAAATTCAGCTGCTAAGCTCAGCCTGCATTGTGGAAGCTGGTCAGACTAAAGTAGGTTTTTCTGAAGGGATATTATCAGTGACAAGTGATTGGATAAGTTGGTGCAGCCCCTTCATTATTGGATCTGAAGTGACAAGTTTGCCACGCCTGTTTAGATTGTCTGACGTTGAAGTGATTCCGGATACTGTGAATACAACTAATGAGAAATACTCCAAAAGTCAACCAAACATCTCAATTCAGTGCCCCTTACAGCTGTTTACATAAAGTGTTACTGAAAAGATACACTATATACACGATATAGGCAAAAGTATGTGGGCGCCTGACCACCACGTCCATATGTGGGCCTTCCATTAAAAATTGCAAGCACGCAATTGGCCTTGTATTGATGAAATATAGTATCATTACAATTTCCCTTCACTGGACCTAAAGAAACCTATTCCAGCATGACAATTCCCGGGTGCACAAAGGGACATCTGTGAAGACCTGGTTTGCCAGGCTTGGAGCGTAAGAACTTAAGTGGCCTGCACAGATACCTGACCTCAAGCCCAGTCTTTGGAACTGTTCTTTGCAGGAATGTTTTAATTCCACCACACTGGGGGGCTCTTGAGCACAAACTGCACATTTTAGGTCCTTCCAGAGAATCTCAGTAGGGTGAGGTTCAAGTCAGGCCTTTGAATAGCGCATGCCAAAACCTTAATTTCATTTCTATTGAGCCATTCAGAGGTGGAACTCTCCTTGGACTGTAGATCATTGTCTTGATAACTTAATTCCACTTGCGCTTCAGCTCACACACTGATGTCCTGACATTATCCTGCAGGATTTTCTGAGAGACAGCAGAACTTATGGTTCTGTCTTACCAGTCAGGGTAAGTCGCCCAGGCACTGAAGCAGCTAAGCATCACTAATCATGCAACCACCACCACATTGGGCATAATGACACTCATTTGGGTCACAGGAGTCCCCGAGCCTTAGAAATGGCTTTGTTACCCTTGCCGGAGTGCTATACTACAATAACTTCCTTTCTCACCTCTTCAGGAATTTGGAAAAGTTCCATGTAAGTGATGTTTAAATTCAACAGGGCAGGCGGTATATAAGCCTGGGTGTGCCGCGACTTTAAAACTATACAGCCTGACCAGCAGATGGCATAACAGTCTCGACGTTTATGGGGCTATCTGAGGCCATATTGTATGGCCTACAATATGTAAAACCATCTTTACCCTATATTTCATCCTTATTCCGATCTTTAATCCATTTAATTGAAACCAAATAGGAAAGTTCAAGCTTGAACCTTAGGTGCATAGAAATATAGACATTTATGGACATGACAGTGAATGTTAAACCGTACAAACCCTTTTCTTAAACATAATAAAAATAACAAAATGGATTTAATTTAATATTCTGCCCTTTAACATGGATTGTCTCAAGTAACTGTAACTGCATAACAGTGTGTAAGGCTTAAAATGAGAAGAAATGTAAAGATGGGATAATAACGTCCCTAGCAGTCCTCGATATTCCTTGTGGAGTTAAATGCTATTAGTGTGGGAGAATCTCATACTGACGAAAACCGAGACATAAACTGGAGACGATCATAAATCCAAAATGCTGAACATACAGCAGCATGCCTAAGCGGAAAAATATTTCATGAGGCAAAAATAAAAACATCTGGGACGTAGCACGCATCCTGGTTTCTCATTGTGTTGGTCATGTGACAAGGCTGGGACGGGATATCCTGCTGCTGAAATAGCCAACACATCACCACACTGGTCGGAGTAGCTATGCCTGAACCCTGGTCCCAGATCAGCTTTGCCTAAGCGTGTCCTGAGCGTTAAATGGAAATCAGACACCAAGACGTATCTTAGATCAGCGTACGGCAGAATTGCATGTCCTGTCTGCAACACATCCTGCCTTACAACCGAGTCCAAATTGCAGGTGGGTTCAGCTTTGGGTACGTTTAGATTTAATACAAAAAAAACAACCCCAAACCCATGAATCGGGGCACAATTAAACAATTAAATAACAATTAAAAGTAAATTGAATGCAAGTAAGCATACATACTGAATATCATAAATGGATACTAAATGGAGTTTTGACAATTGAGTAATCAAAAATGACTTAAATATATCAGTATTTGTGGATTGTCCAGATTTATACAGGGTTAAAACAAAAGGCTTTTTGTGCCCATACCTTCCTTGTGCTAAAGCCTTAAAACCTTTCTTTGAATGTTATCTGAACATTGAACATTCAGATATAAATCACTGTATATCCATGATCTGCAACTTCTCTGGTCAGTTATTTTCAGCAAAGGCATTCATCTATGGCGACAATAATAATACCAAAGACATTCATATAACCACTATTTTTAATTTACAAATGAATGTTATTGAACAATATGGCACTGATTTCTTACTCACTCACTCATTACATGCCGCTTAATCCTGTTCAGGGTCGCCGGGGGGAAGCTGGAGCCAATCCCAGCTGACTTCGGGTGAGAGAGAGGCGGGGTTACACCCTGGGCAGGTCGCCAAT
>JAQMCW010000038.1:17344086-17354562 GCA_030068335.1 Chrysichthys cranchii
AGACAGAGAGAGAGAGACACACAGAGAGAGAGAGACAGAGAGAGAGAGACAGACAGGCAGAGAGATACAGAGAGAGATACAGAGAGAGATACAGAGAGAGAGAGATACAGAGAGAGATACAGAGAGAGATACAGAGAGAGAGAGATACAGAGAGAGATACAGAGAGATACAGAGAGAGAGAGATACAGAGACAGAGAGAGAGAGAGACAGAGACAGAGAGAGAGAGAGACAGAGAGGTATACATTTTTGGCACTGCATTTTTTTGCTTGTTACTGCAAGGAAAGTGTGTGTGTGTGTGTGTGTGTGTGTGTGTGTGTGTGTGTGTTCGAGGGATTGCTAACCCCAGCGGTTTGTTCGCTGTTAGTATGGATGGCAGCACACAGCTTTCAATAACAAAAAGTGCTGAGCTTCTGTTCTGCTGAAGGGAGCAACACAGCCGTATGTATCTCTAATCAGATTTCATATTAATCGTATTTCACTACACAACAGCACAGTAAACTTTAATACGTTGATCCCTACTTTATGTCGGGTTCTGCATGCTAGCCTAACACGCGCTAAGTCAAAGATAAAACAGAAAGGTGTGTGCTGTTATTGGAAAATAAACAATGAGGAGGGTGGTGATGTTGATCCAACATGCTTTCCTTCTTCTTATACTAGAGCAGTTCACCCACGCGACAAATTGTTCAAATCAATTTCGACGGTCTGATTGTAGTGATGTTAAATTTGCGGACTGTCCATGTCTCGTTGTGTCTTACGTTATAGCAGCTTCAACCCTTCACCGTTTAGTAAAATGAACACAACGATGTATTAGACATGACTGGTAATGAGATGAGAGAAATGATTGGAAATCAGTGTTAAAAGTCTGAGCAGTAGTGTTTATGGAAAATCAACCAGCATTTAATTTTCTGACCAATCAGAATCAAGAACAAGCAATCAACGACCAAGTTCCGTTTTTAAATGTAAACATATCCCGTTAAAACTATAGCAAAATAAAACAAAAAGGCCTAGTTGTAGCACAAGAACAAATGGCTGAATTACAGGATTGTCTGTCAGCTCTAATGGCCCAGCATTAGCACAATGGACACAATGATGTTCGCCCAGCATTGGCCCAAATTCAATTTTCTGCTTTTGCTGAGTTCAGTGTAAACTAAATTCTTACAAACCAGAAACAATGTAACACCTTTACTGTATGAGACATTCTATTTTATATATATATATTAAATAACCAATAACGACTAAAGCTATATATATAAAATTCTTTTGGCGTTTGAAACGGAAATGCCGTACGACCACAGAACATCTTATATGTGCGTATGAGCGGAAACAGCGTCATTAGCGCTTACATTTTCACTAATCACTTCGTTTGTGGACGCCGTTTTTATATCGTCTTTACGAATTGTTATTATTTGCGTGAGAGTTATTTTACTGATATTGAAAAGAAGTAAACCCAGATGAGGACGGGTTCCCGTTGGAGTCCGGTTCCTCTCAAGGTTTCTTCCTCTTGTCGTCTCAGGGAGTTTTTCCTTGCCACCGTCGCCACAGGCAGCTCATTAGGGATAGGCATATATATATATACAGTATGTGCACTTGTGGATATGTTTATTGATTACTAAGCCTTTAATTGGACATTATGTATTGTAAAGCTGCTTTGCGACAATGTTCTGTTGTTAAAAGCGCGATACAAATAAAACTGAATTGAAAAGAAGTAAACACCCATTTGGAAAGTAATTACTTAAGAAAACTTTGATCTAAATCTATAAAATTCTTTTCGTGTTTGAAACAGAAATTGTGTCTGACCACCACTGTTTTGTTGGAAAATAAAATTGGTAATTAACAAACTTATGTTATAAATACTGCATTTTATTTTTTTCCCATGCCCTCAGTGAGCGAAGCCACCAGGGAATCAGCTCGTATTAGCTAATACTAAAATGGAAACGTACTGGAACATAAAAAAAATACAGTACATCAGTGTCGTAATTCATTGCACTTTCTTTCTATACAGAAGCAAAAAATATTTATGTGCACGATCTATAGATGTAAGTTTCTCTTTAGGTATGTTTAAAAGCACTATATCAGTGAGGGATCTGTAATCCAGAATTGCGTGCACTGACCTTATTCAGCCTTTTTTTTTTTGGGGTGAGGGGTGGGGGGGGGGCATCTTATGTAATTATTTGCCCCTCTCTGACACAAATTATACAAAGTTGCCCGTCTCCTTCGTCTCTCTTTAAGTGTCTCATTGTGGTTCAGTGAGTTGAATGGTATTTTTTTTTTACCCTAGCTGAGTACTATATTTGGTGTTGAACCCAGTTATATCATCAGTTTAAAACGTATGTAATCGTTCGCAAACTGACTGTAAAAACACAGACTGGCAGGTGGTCGAGCTCTAATGAAAAACAATTCCAAGGAATTTGAAATCCATGTTAAATGAGTGCATTTTTGCTCAAGTGGTCCATGCAGCATGCTGCTGTTTTGAGTGAGTACTAATAAAAATGTGAACTCTGGAAGGTGCTTGTTTAGAAATTACAAAAAAAAGAAAAGAAAAGAAAGAAAAATGACTCACCATCATGGATTTTATTAAAATTTAAAGACGGTGGAAAATTCGGTTATGTGCATGGAGACCACATAAAAAAAAAAAATAAAAAAAAACCCTGACATAACTGTAGATGAACAAAAAAAAATAAAATTTTTTTAAAAAAGAACATGTTCATTCTATGTATCTTGTAATTATAATATTTAACTAAATTATCATATTTCTCTCTCTCTCACTCACACACACACACACACACACACCCAGCTGTCAGAGGTCATGCGTTTTCAATCAAAGACTTGTTTTATGTGATCCCGATAAGCTGTGTTCAGAACGAAGCGGATGTGATTGGATTACACAGAGCACGACTCACGCCTTCTCCTCTCTGTGGAACAGAATGACAGCAACATAATCCACTCAATAATATCTCCCTAACATGGACTCGTATCAGTAATAAAGTAACGGCATTTGATACACTTAGTCCCACAGCTTGCTTGCTTGTTTGTTTGTTTGTTTGTTTATTTATTTATTTATTTATTTATTTATTTATTTATTTAATGCAGGACAAAACGGTGCATTCGGATGTTGCTCAAATCCAGACAATTGAGATGATGTCTTAAAGGCATTCCACACGTGACGACAGAAATGTGAGTCACTTTTTGTGGCTAAAAAAGAGTCACATGTTTAATCCGCCACAATGGCAAATGTCTTACATAAACTGCTGTGACCCAAGCGTGGCTATTTGATCGTATTGAGTTAAATATCTTGCTTTACAGGGCAGCACGGTGGTGCAGGGGTTAGCACTGTTACCTCACAGCCAGAAATTTCCTGATTTTTCAAGGGGCCTTTCTTTGCGGGGGTTTGCATGTTCTCCACGTGCCTGTTGTAGGTGCTCCAGTTTCCTCCCACCGCCCAAAGACATGCAATTTAGACCGCCTGGTTACCCTGAATTGCCCAGAGGTGGGAATCTGAGTGCGAATGGTTGTTGGTCTCTGTGTCAGCCCTGCTGTAGATTAGCGACCTGCCCAGGGTGTACCCTGCCTCTCTCAGAGGTCAGCAGGGATTGGCTCCAGCTTCCCTGCGACCCTGATGGATAAGTGGTGGCGATAATGGACGGATCTTGGTTTGCAGTTATTTCTCGGTCTTTCCCTGTGCATGTGCCCACCTGGCTTCTCTCTCTCTCTTTCTCTCTCTCTCTCTCTTACTTCCCCTCACTGATTGCTGAAAAAATGCCCGCATTACAAATGCCATCCATCCTGTAGATAATGTCTTGTGTGTAATGTCAACTAAAATTACTGCCTCAGCCAATGTGACCGCGATCAGTGAACGTAAAAACGGTTGGCTAACATTGCAGTGATTGGATAATGTTACCGATATCAGCTAACATTAGCACAGTAAATGTGCCAGAGTAAAATTTACTCCAATTGATGAAAATTGCACTAAACGGTCACGTTTTTCGGAAAAGAGTGACGGTTTCTGTAAATTTGCTCCCACTCAACTAAAAGATTTTACACTGTATACTCAACATCGAGCAAAAATAACTATTTTTGAGGGGGGAAAAATGTATATCTGGAAAAAATCATTAGTCGGATTTCCTTCCTATTTTTCTCGGCTTTTGATTGGCTAACATTCCAGCGACGAATGTCGTAGCTGTGACTATTATGCCAATGATAATGTATTAGGACAAGCGCATTAATGCATAATCCTGCTTTGCGCAGGTTGCAATCTGCACTACTGGCGGAGCTCCTGTCGCAACGCCACTGTGGGGTAAATATACTTACTGTGGGGTAAATATACTTACTGTATGGGTCAAAATTTGGCGTCATGTGACCACACACGCGTCTATCTGGTCCTTCCCCAATCTCTTGTGAGGAATTTAAAAGCACACAATTGTATAAGATATCTTTGTGTGCTGTCGCATTATAATTGTTCCCTTCACTGACACTAAGGGGCCCAAACCTGTTCCAGCATCACAGTGCTTCTGTGCACAAAGCGAGCTCCATGAAGACATGTTCTACCAAAGTTGGGGTGGAAAAACTCAAGTGTTGTGCACAGAGCACTGAGCTCGGCGTCTCTGAACACCTTTAGGATGAACTGAAATCTGACTGCACCCCAGGCCTCCTTATCTGACGTCATTCTCTGACCTCACTAATGCTCTTGTGGTCGAATGAACACAAATCCCCACAGCTATGTTTCAGAATGTAGTGGAAAGCCTCCCCAGAGGAGTGGAGGGATATTATTACAGCAGCGGGGGGGGGGTGTGAACTAAATCTGAAACGGATTGCTCAAAACAAAACAAATGCAGACCATGGTGATGCTTCATAATGACTTTCACTAATAAATCATTAAGAGACAAAGACAAATTAGGCAGGTTAGCTACTCGTGATGTACTCATGATTACTATTGCTGACTAGGTAAGTTCGTGCATTATGTAAAGTCGACATTGCTTAGCTTTTAGAATTAGACACAGAAATACACACACTGCGAAATAATTTGTTAACACAGACCCCACAGTGTCAACCTTGTCTAATGCCTAAATGTTGGGGTCACAAAGTAACACTAATTAAAATGAATGGGAGAAAGCTGACAACGGGGAATGACCTCCCCATTTCCATGGTAAAAACTCTGAAGAGGTGCTGCCATGTATATTAATATACTGATATGACTTCCTATGAACCGTCATTTGAGCCCATTTCCAACCAGTATGACTATAAAGGAAAGACATTTCTGTTGTTTTTTTGGTTTTTTTTTTTATTATTATTATTCTTTGGAAAGTTCCTGTAGTTTTCAGGACGAGAGCAGGCCTTAGGAGTGCCGAAGCAAAATGAGGTATCAAATTACCATGTGCCATGGGAAGATGATTCTGGGTGTCCAAATTCAATCTGACATTCGGTGGGAGACAGATTCAGGAAGGAAAGGAGGGCCTCCTTGGGTTGTGTTTGGTTTTATTTGGGGAGCTATTTGCCAGAGTGAGCTCCCTCTGTCTTCATTACTCTCCCACTGTGTGGCGGATTTAATGACACATCGGCTTCGGCGAGCTTGTTTCCTTGCGCGAGGCTCGCAGCTGCGCAACGTTTCCACGGAGACCCGAGAGCTCCATGGCGACCAGTATGAACGTCTGACAGGCTTTAAAGATGGACGATGCTACTGATTTTCTTTGCGATCTGGTATAAGACATTTTTTTATCTCTTTTTTTTTTTAAGCTAATATCCTGCAGGCGATACCTGGGTAAAGAAAACTGGATGTGGAGATTTCAATACCTAAAATTGGTCGACTGGAATCCTGATTCTTGTATCTTCAAGAAATGCTGTGATTCCTAAAGTGCACGTTGTTGGGTGAACATTTGTGCCTATGTAGAACATATAGTATAGATGATACCCACATTTCTAGACTCTTCTATTTCCTCTGTCTCGTCGTATGTCCTTCAGCATGCCTGTGTGTTCGTGCGGGAGATTTTTTTTCTTTCTTATTTTTCTTGGTCTGTGGTCGGTTTTGCTCTCAAAATGCACCCAGGTTGTGTCTGGTCTCCAATTACAGGCTATAATTGTCTATACAGGCCACTAATTCTTGGGTTTATTATGAATTCTTGGGTTTATTATCACACTTTGATAGATATATAGATAGTTACATACTGTAGATCTCATCTCAAACCAAAACAAAGACTTTGTTGCCCTTGTTCGTTCTTTATGAGATCAGTATAAACCCTGTGTAAATCAGCAGACTTTACTGGACTGTCTGCGGAACTGTACTAGGAGAAACAATTAGGAATATTACTACTTGCATTCCGATCAGTCGTGTATTTTCAATACAGTACAACAGACTTAAGCATAAATAACTCATTAGCTTTTTTCTTTTTTCTTTTTTTTTTGCAAATTGGAGGTTTATTTTAAAAGGACATACGTTTTTTTTTTTGTTTTTTTTGTTTTTTTAATCTCATGGCAGCATATCAAACATAGGAAAAAGCCCGGGATGACTTTGTATATGCCGCTCCCACAGTCTAAAGGGCATTGAAATCTGCCAAACATGGCAGGACTTCCTAGTTTTGCCAAGAGGATGTCTACACGGTTGCAGAGAAAGCGAGGGAAACGTGGTATATCCTGCCTCTTACTTGTAGCAATGTTCCGTTATTGAATAAGTCCTCTCTGGAGTTCTTCTCAGTCCTCCTGATGACTCGTGGAGGCACATGAAATCTCATTTCCCAAATGCCTATTGCTCTCTCCTCCATGCAGCCTGACCTCGGGTGCGCACTGTCATAAATTCTCCTCATCCACAGTCTATGGTTGAGCAGTTGGTGTAAGCCAATAGGCATGGACCGGATCACCACCAGCACCCAGTAGCCAGTTATTTCCGTAGACCTCGTTCCCTGCTTAGTCGCAGACTTCAGAAATGGCCCAGATGAAAGCATCAGGAGGACTTCAAAACAGTTTGGCCTCTAGGTCTGCTATGCAACAGCTGCAGATGAGATTCAAGGGTATGGGAAGGTGTTTTCGGTGCATGTCATTTCAGTGGCGTGAAAATTGATTTCAGTTTCATGAAAAGTATCTCAAATGTTGGAAATTGTGGGACGGTGTGGTCATGGTACAGTAGCCATGCAATGCGTGACTTGAGAGATGGCATCCCTGGTATGTCCATGGAAACCTCTCCAGTCTACAGGAACTCTTCCCCTGACATTGAAGTGTCTGTAGGGGAAATCCATGTGGTTGATTTTGATGATTTTTTTTTTATTTTGTATTTTTATAAAGATCAGATTTTATAAATCTGTTTACCCAAACCACCATTAATACTTACAAAAAATTATTAAGCATTACCATTTGGTGAAAAAAAAATAGATAAATAATGCTATAAGAGCAGGGAAAGGGAAGACTTTGCGATGTGCAGTCGTGATGTCAGGTGATTTGCACAGCAACTGCTGAACCACTGTGTGGGGTAGGCTTAACGCCACAGTGCGTGATTCACTGACTCATTGAGTGACTCCCCTCAAGAGTTTGAAAAGACGTCACTACAGTGTGGGCGATGCCATTTTCAAGACTAGCTATCAACAATGTCCTTAGCAATTATGGCAAACAAAAAAGCAGGCTCGTATGTCCATACAGGAAATGGTTCACGGAAATAAAGAAAATGTAAAACATGACCGTGTTTGATTTCTTAATCACGACTGAAGCTTTTATCATACATTTTTATATGAATCACAGGTTCTCTTTGCTCAGTCTGCTATTAGATGTTTGGCTGTGCACAACTCATTGTGAGGTACCATTTAAGGAAAATAGCAAAGACTGGCAAGCTGTTGGAATGAGACTTTTGTAGTATTTCAGAATCTGTTAAAGAATTCCCCCTGTTTTACATGTTGGCGTCGAATTAAAGACTGATTATTGAGGAAAAAAGCAATTACCGTATTTTCCGGACTATAGAGCACATCGGAATATACGCCGCACCCACTAAATTTTAAAAGAAACAAATTTTTTTTTTGCATATATTAGCCGCACCAGACTATAAGCCGCAGATATATATACGTTGTGAAATGAGATATTTACACAAGAAAGATTTTAATGTTTATTTACATACCTTAATGTGCATGTCGTGCTGCTTGCGTCAAGTGCCAAAAACTACCGGTAATGTCTTCTTCTTTGCATTGATCTCTTGCGTCTGTCACGTTTTAGCACCCCCTGATGGCAGTTAGCGAAGAAAAATCTATAGATAACCCGCATTGCTGTACAAGCCACAGGGTTCAAGGCGTGGGAAAAAAGTAGCGGCTTATAGTCCGGAAAATACGGTACTCAAAAAACCCAAATCTTGGTACTTGGCATGAAACAGTATGAGAAATGCATGGTTTATAAGGTGCAATTCAATATCATGAGTTTCAGTACAACTTTACACTGTAAAATAATATTACAGACATAGCAACGTGGCCCTGTTTCACCAATTAACATTGAAATATTTTTCAATCCGACATCATAATGTTTTTCAATGGTACAACACACGTTAACTGAATGCTATTTCTGCATTCCGGTATGCTGTTGTCCACGCTGTATATTATCACACAATATAAACAGAACAAAATGTATTGTGGCAGCCAAAAGAAAACAATTCAAATTAATTTCCAATTCCGATCCATTGAACTTAAAGTTCCGGCTGCGAATAATGAATAAGCTCGTCCAGATTACTTTTAGCTTAAATCTTTCGCATTTATATAAACAGCAAAATCCTTTTATTTATTTATTTATCTATTTATTTATTTGTTTATTTTTGGTAATTCCAGAGATTTCCCAGCTTATAAAAGAATAGTCTTTACATTGTTCATACGAGCCTATTAAACGAGAAAAAAATGTTCCCTAAAAGTTATGATAACTGTTATTTTGCCCCATTTCTCATCAAGTCAATAAGCAGTTCTGTTCACTTGGAGATAATAGGCTTTGTGCATGTTAATGCTTACTGGCAGAAACTTCTCCAAATGGGAGAGAAAGACACTTTCGTAAACACGGTCCTCTTAAAACTACATTATGGTCATTAAACACTGGCTTTATCTCCTCTGTTTAATGACTGTTATTTCATATGAATATTTATGAGCTTTTGCTAATCCATGTGGTGCTTGCATCAGCATCTAGCTGCTGGTGTAATAGGAAAAAGGTTTTTTTTTTTGTTTGTTTGTTTGTTTTTTTCCTGATTTCATCGCTAGCCTGTAAAGTCACATTAGGCGCCTGTTCCGAAAACGCTTTGGCCAGTCGTAGAAAAACCAAAATCTATGGCTAGCACCATGAAAACGCAGATAATGTGATTCTTCTTCACGAAGAAGCTCACTGAACACAGCAGTGTGTTGAATGATGCAAGGTTTCCCATGGTTTTATTTTCTGTAGATCCTTCTGACACTAAACTATCTTAAAGGTTTAGGTTCGTGTCGGTGCTTTGTCTTTTGTTTACCGCACCATAACGCAGGGTACCTCATCAGGTCTATGGGGGACGATTTTTCCTTTCGCAAACTGACCTAATTCCTGGAGGAGATTCTGCTCAACTGAAATCAAAAGAGTTTGATCTCAACGCACTGCCCATCCATTAAACGATTGTTTCCTTGGAGCTGGAAATGCACTTTGTAATTCTTAAGTGTTTTCTACACCTATAAATATCCTACACTATATGGCTAAAAGTATGCGAATACCTCACCATCACACCCAAATCTGGTTCTTCCCCAAACTGTTCCTACAAAGCTGGAAGCACGCAGTTGTATACAATGGCTACAATTTCCCTTCAATACAATTTCCCTTCACTGAAATGAAGGGGATCAAACCTGTTCCAGCATGACAATGTCCCGTGTTCAAAGCAAGCTCCATGAAGACATGGTTCGCAAAGGTTGGACTAAACTTGATTGGCTTGCTCAGATCCCTCAACTCCTCTGAACACCTTTGGGATGAGGTGAAATCCGACTGCACCCCAGGCTTCCTCACGTGTGATGAGGAATGATCCCAAATCCCTGCCGCCACGCTCCAAAATCTAATGGAGAGCCTTCCCAGAAGAGCTGGAGTCCTTTCTAAGGGCAAAGGGACTTGATTTGAAACGGGATGTTCAAAAAAGCAAATACGGTTGAAATGGTCAGGTGTCCACAAACGTTTTAACAGCACTTCAGACTCACTTTTATTCACAGGACTGTTATGCAATTGATTTGGCTTGTGTATTCATGTAAGGCATTAGGTAAGAGTTTCCCGATGTGGAAATCTCCTTAAAAGGCCTTTCTTTGGTTTCACCAGATTATCACTTGTCACTGTTTTTACTGCAGTTGCAATTCTATGTCCAGGCAGCAGAGGGATCTAAAATGACCAGCTTCTTTAACCTTTAACTCTATATGCCAGATATATCAGAATGGAAACGGACTACCGTATTTTCCGGACTATAAGCTGCTACTTTTTTCCCACGCTTTGAACCCTGCGGTTTATACACCAATGCGGCTTATCTATAGATTT
>JAQMCW010000038.1:17452573-17470073 GCA_030068335.1 Chrysichthys cranchii
TTCCTCCCACAGTCCAAAGACACACACAGAGGGGATTAGGCTAATTGGCTACTCTAAATTGCCCGTAGGTGTGAATGGTTGCCTGGCTCTGTGTGTTGGCCCTTCAGTGGATTGGTGACCCACCCAGGGTGTACCTCGCCACTCGCCCAAAGTCAGCTCCCACTCCCCCCCCCACGACCCTGAACAGGATTAAGCGTTAGAAGGTGAGTGATCTCTCATGTAAAAAAAAAAACCCAAAAAAACAAACAAACAGGAATTTGGTGCAAAAGTTTGAAATATATTTTGGGTTTTCTGAAATCAACACAGGGTGAAAATTATACATACAGCACACCTCATGTTATATCTTCCAGTGGTCCCACTGTCCTCATATGAGGACATCACATTTTCTCCTAAACTACACTCTGTGTATTTCCTTGTAAGATCCTCATATGAGGACCATTGGGTATTTCTCTTTCGCCAAAAACTTCTTCCTGTTTGGAGACAATGATCAAGTTCAATAGTTATCAGTTATTAAAAAAACAGAAGCAGTCAGGAGAAAGGACACGGCACACAACATTAGTGTCTGGGTCTTGGGAGGTTGTTAAATGTTCCTTAGAACGTTTCACCTTGGTCAGATGATTTTGGTAGCCCTCAACTCAAGCTTCTGGCAGAATTCTGGTTGGATATCTGACCCCTCCTCTTTACAGATTTGGTGAAGTTAAATTAAATGTGCTGTTTCCTGGCAGAGACCCAACTTTTAAGTGCAGTCCACATTTTTTTTTCTCCATAGAGTTGAGGTCAGGACATGATTTAAGCCTGCCGTATACACCCAAGACATTTTGTCCAAGATTTAACCAGCTAATCTAGCTGATGGTTGGAGGTTTCACTGAAGAATTCTGAGGTTCTTCATATTTCCATCCACTTTGAGCAACGCACTAGTTCCACTGACAAACACCCCCAGACCATGATGCTACCACCACCATGCTTAAACGTTGCTACGGTGTTCCTCTGTACCTCTGGTCATTTGTGTTCAAACAACTAAAAGTAAAACGTTCCTCCAGAAGGCTTTTTCTTTGTCCATGTGGTCGACTGCTTTAGTTGCGCTTAAAGTTGTTAGTCTTGGAGCAGGGGCCTCTTTCTTGGCCATCAACCTCCCAGTTCACAGTGATTCGATATGATCGCTGTGGTCATTCTTGTCAGTCTTGGTCTTGGCATGTTGAAAGACATTTTGGAACTTTCAGCACCTCTGAATCAATATCCTAAGTGGCTGTTTGTTTATTTTTGACTCTGTGTTGCTTTCAGAAAGCATACAAAATAAAATACAACTTGTATTTTTCTATTAAAGTTGTCTGGGTATTCTGCCAGCGGGGGGGGAAAAAAACTGTTCAAAACAATGGAAAGGCCAATATTGCCATGAAGGTCATGTCCAGGATGACATTCATGTCAGTGTATGGAAACTCCTGAGGACATCTGTACCTTTAAAGGTGTAATAATCACTTAGTCTTAATTATACAAATAACCTGAAAAATAAATAAAACTAGGTTCAAAAATTACAAAAGGTTTAAACTGTGGTGTCAGCGCAAGTGGAAAACTGACTGACTTGAGTAGGGAGGTGGGTTGGATGGAGCAGCAGGTCGAGCACAAATAAGAAGACGAAGAAGTGATGCTAGTAATTATCACACGTGAAACGCACCACAGCACAGCATAACGTGACACAGTGAAATTACTTCTCTGCATCTAACCCATTCACCAGGTGAAGCAGAGGGCAGCCGAACAGCACAGCGCCCGGGGAGCAGGGCTTGGGGACGGTACCTTGCTCAGGGTACCTTGTTGGTCCTGGGCCTTGACCACACAACCCACTCAAATTATTTTGAAATTATTTCCATTTTTTAAAAATGAGCCACATGCAGCTGGTTTTCACATTATGCTCCGTGATGAGGTGTGAATCCCACGATACGGAAGACTCCGAACGCTAAAGCAGAGCAAGCTTCAAAACTCCTGCTTGTCAATGAAATATTTAGCAAAATGAACAACAGCAGGCTGACTCCTGTATCTTTCAATCAATATATCCATCATATCTAATGCTTCACCACTGCGTAATAAAATGTTAGAACTTTTATTCTGCAATCATTCAATATCTCCTGCACAATATTCTTTCATCTCTTGTACCATATTTATTTTGCACCCACAAACACGCATACAGGTTGGGACATCTCAACAACAACAACAAAAAAATGTGAACACCATGAAAAAGTGCTTTTTTTTTTTTTTGTCATTTAATTCAAAAAGAAAAACATTCATATACTCCTTTACATGTAATGTGAAATATTTCAAGCCTTTATTTTGGCTTAATTGTGACTATGATGGCTCGTGGAATTCAGAAATCCAGTATCTCAAATTATTAGCATAAATTAACATTTCCTAAGACCAATCCATAGGGGATTTACCAAACACGAATGTCCTGTGTCTAAAAAGTATGATCATCTATACAGGCAGTACTCGGTTGGGGCGCCTTCACCACAATTTAGTACATCGGTACGGCGTGGCGTGGAGGCAGTTCACTTGTACTGCTGAGGTGTTAGAGTTTGCTTGGATAGCAGCCTTCAGGTCATCTGTACTTTTGGATTGGTTTGTTTCTCATCTTCCTCTTACTCGTGACGACACCCTGTACTTTCTTTATGGGGTTCAGGCCAGGCGAGTTGCCTGGCCAATCGAGCACAATAATCTCAGGGTCAGCAAACCACCTGGGTGTCGTTTTGGCCCTGTGGGCAGTGGCTAAGTCCTGCTGGAAGAGGAAATCCGTATCTGCTTAAAGCTTGGGGCAGACAAAAAGGCGCCCCCTAGGACTGCCTGATATACCAGCCTTTTCACCAAATCATAGCAAAGTATGCTATTTGTATATCGATTTTAAGAATCCTGGGGCCCCCTGGTGGTTTCGGATCTCTAAGTGACCTTGTATGCCACTTATAACAAAATATGGCCCTGATGGTACCTTACAAAAACAATTTTAGACACAAAATTAGACTGTAATTTGTTTTTAGAGTAAAGCTTTAAAAGGTACCCCATGCACCTTTATCGAAAAAAATAGACACTCAAAGTACAAAAGTGTATGTTTAAGGGTAGCTCAACATCAGAAAGTTACATTTTAGTACACCTTTTTCCTGAGAGTTTAAAAGCAGATATTCTGGTACCCAAAATCCATTTGCTCTGAGTTCAGAAAATCTGGCTGGTAACTGGAGTGGGTGGGAGATTTGGCTAACATGACTTTATAGAAAGTTGTGTATAGACCTCTCCATCCATCCATAGTCCCTTCTGTACCACTGGCGGCATGTAGGTGCATCAAGCGGACCTCATGCGGCCCAGCTGGACGCATTTTACAGGGCGAGGAGGTTCGCCAGACCCACGCCTAACCCTCCCCTAACGCGGGGCTCGGGATCACGCAACACAAAGACAGACAACCACTCACACTCACACCTACGGACAATTTGGAGTAGCCAATCCACCTAATGCACATGCCTTTGGACTGTGGGAGGAAACCGGAGTACCCGGAGGAAACCCACACAGACACAGGGAGAACATGCAAACTCAAAGGTACCTGTGCCGAACCCAGGGCTCGAACCCAGGACCTTCTTTCTGTGAGGCGACAGTGCTAACCACTCAGCAGGCAAGCAAGAAAGAAAGAAGAAAAGCTCTTGGCTAAGAGAGGCTCCTTGGGACTGATTGGTTTCCAGGTAAACAGTCGGAACAGTCTGAAAAGGCCTTTTTGTTTGGTTTGGTTTTGTTTCCGCCCGGACCGATAACGCTGTCGTACATTAAAGCGTTGGACGAAATGGCGTCCGTGTGCTGTTTGCTCTTAGCGCTGATGAGTTAGCCGACAAGCTAAGCTAAGCTAAGCGAAGCTAAACACCGTGAGGACTGACACGTCGCCTGGGAGAGTGGCTGCTGCAGCTCCGGCTCTCGCGCTGCAGGACGCCCAGCAGGATGTGTCCCCAGTGTGTCAAGTAGCCTTTAATCCCCCGAAGGTGGCACTCGGAGCAGGTATGGCGCCAAAATGCTACCTAGTTTTGATCTTGCCCTGAACTTCAAATGCGTAGGAGTGTCTCCTAATCCTCTGTAATCTCAGCCTGACTAGCCTGACTAGCCCTAGCAACTTTCATGGATGCTAATTAGGTGTAATCAACTGAAAAATCTGTGTTTAAAGGTCAAGGGGTTCGGGTTGGGTCGAAGGTGGTTTTATGGACAGAGGAGTTTACAGTATTTGTTTACTCCTGCTACATTCATTAGCCACCTTGCTAACTAACCCACCACTTGACTTCGTCTATACTGTGTGTGCTGTGATCATGGCTTTTAGGGCACTACACTAAACTAAACTTCACTACACTACACCAAACTTCACTACACTACACCAAACTTCACTACACTACACTAAACTTCACTACACTACACTAAACTACACTAAACTAAACTTCACTACACTAAACTTCACTACACTAAACTTCACTACACTACACTAAACTAAACTTCACTACACTAAACTTCACTACACTAAACTTCACTACACTAAACTTCACTACACTAAACTAAACTTCACTACACTACACTAAACTAAACTTCACTACACTACACTAAACTTCACTACACTACACTAAACTTCACTACACTACACTACACTAAACTACACTACACTAAACTACACTAAACTAAACTTCACTACACTACACTACGCTAAACTTCACTACACTACGCTGAACTTCACTACATTACGCTGAACTTCACTAGACTTCGCTGAACTTCACTAGACTACACTGAACTTCACTACACTTCGCTGAACTTCACTACACTTCGCTGAACTTCACTAAACTTCGCTGAACTTCACTAGACTACACTGAACTTCACTAGACTACGCTGAACTTCACTACACTACGCTGAACTACACTACACTGTTTCACTACACTAAACTTCACTACACTAAACTAAACTTCACTACACTAAACTAAACTTCACTACACTACACTAAACTTCACTACACTACACTAAACTTCACTACAGTACACTAAACTACACTAAACTAAACTTCACTACACTAAACTAAACTTCACTACACTAAACTTCACTACACTAAACTAAACTTCACTACACTACACTAAACTTCACTACACTACACTAAACTTCACTACACTAAACTAAACTTCACTACACTACACTAAACTTAACTACACTAAACTTCACTACACTACACTAAACTAAACTTCACTACACTAAACTTCACTACACTACACTAAACTAAACTTCACTACACTAAACTTCACTACACTAAACTTCACTAAACTAAACTTCACTACACTAAACTTCACTACACTAAACTTCACTACACTAAACTTCACTACACTAAACTTCACTACACTACACTACACTAAACTTCACTACACTACACTACACCAAACTTCACTACACTACACTAAACTTCACTACACTACACTAAACTTCACTACACTACACTAAACTTCACACTACACTACACTACACTAAACTTCACACTACACTACGCTAAACTACACTACGCTAAACTTCACTACACTACGCTAAACTTCACTACATTACGCTAAACTTCACTAGACTACGCTGAACTTCACTACACTTCGCTGAACTTCACTACACTTCGCTGAACTTCACTACACTACACTGAACTTCACTACACTACGCTGAACTTCACTACATTACACTAGACTTAACTTCACTACACTAGACTTCACTAGACTACACTTCACTACACTAGACTAGACTAGACTACACTTCACTACACTACACTAGACTAGACTACACTTCACTAGACTAGACTAGACTACACTTCACTACACTAGACTACACTACACTTCACTACACTTCACTAGACTAGACTAGACTACACTTCACTACACTAGACTACACTTCACTACACTAGACTTCACTACACTACACTAGACTAGACTACACTTCACTACAGTACACTAGACTAGACTACACTACACTAGACTTCACTACACTAGACTACACTTCACTACACTACACTAGACTAGACTACACTTCACTACACTACACTAGACTACACTTCACTACACTACACTAGACTAGACTAGACTACACTTCACTACACTACACTACACTAGACTAGACTAGACTAGATTACACTTCACTACACTACACTAGACTAGACTAGTCATATCTAAAGCTCTCCCTGATGGCACTGTTGTCACGTGGGTCATGTCTTCTCTAGGGTTTCTGTTAGAAGTGTAAAAGACCATGTTCCTGATCGCTTCACACAGTATCTAACTTCATATTAGTGTGTGTGTGAGTGTGTGCGTGTGTGTGTGTGCAGCAGGTACACTGAGGCAGCGATGGCAGCTGGCCAGAAGCAAACCGGCGCCGAAACATACTTGCTGTCCGGCTCCAACGGCCTGAACGGATCCAAAGCACAAGGAGCGACGCCAGCGGGACAAAACTGCAATGGGAAGGATTCCCGGCTGGCCAAGATGGCCTCGCACGTACAGGACAAGTGCGCTGCGTACGTCCTGGCCCTGCGTCCCTGGAGTTTCAGCGCCTCCCTGACGCCCGTGGCTTTAGGAAGCGCCCTGGCTTACAAGCTGGAAGGCTCCGTGGACCTGGTCATTCTGCTGGTGTGCGCCGTCGCCGTCCTGGTCGTGCACGGGGCCGGGAATCTCGTGAACACTTACTACGATTTCTCCAAGGGAATCGATCACAAGAAGAGCGACGACAGGACTCTGGTGGATCAGATCCTGGAGCCGCAGGACGTGGTGATGTTCGGCGCCGTGCTTTATTCGGTGGGGTGTCTGTGCGCCACGTTGCTGTATTTCCTCTCTACGCTGAGGCTCGAGCATCTGGCGCTCATCTACTTCGGAGGGCTGTCCAGCTCCTTTTTGTACACCGGAGGTAAATGCGGGCGAAATAACGTGCATTGATTTACGCAGTTCCCGGGTTTGGAGAACTCAAAGCTTTTCACAGCACTGACCGCACACACACGCAGAATTCATAGTCCCAGATCAGCGTTTGGACTTAGCGCGTGTGCTCGGTTAATCGATTCAGGCCTTTTGTCGCTACTGTTGCGATCTAAGACAGTAGAGCGGATGCGCGGCTCAATGGCTGATCTGCTTTAATTTGTTTGGTTTTATTTTAACGTCTAAAATTCTACTCGAATACAAGCGAAAATATTGGCTTTGAGACAAATCTCAAATTTTTTGCGTTGCGAAAAGTTTCTCTGAGAACATCCAGGATTGGATTTGATTATTTTAGGGACATAAACATTTACCAAAGCAGATCTTCTGATCAACTTTAATATAAACGTAGAGCTTGGAAATTCTGCTGCGCTTCTACATCTGTATATTTTCTCCACCTGTTACACCTTCAGTCAGGGGGGGGTGAGAAAGTGTACTACAGCGATTTATTAAAAAAGTATAGCTCCAGAGACCCATTTAAGTGTGAAACAGATGATTCACTTTGATCTAAAATGTTCACGTTACTATTTCATACACTCTTATGAAGGGTTGTTTTATGCGAAGTTGTTTTTCCATGTGACCGATTTTGACCTGCAGACTAGAACAGGAAATGAAACCAAACACATTTACACGTTCCTGCACATCCGATTCGGACGGTCAGGGAGAGGGAACGGCTTAAAGTGCACGTTTGTCGTCTTCTATGATCTAAATAATGACTCGAAGACTCGCTGTCTGATATTTTTGCCCTCTCTCACTGCACAGGAATCGGTCTGAAGTACGTGGCGCTGGGGGACGTGGTGATCCTGATCACGTTCGGCCCACTGGCCGTGTTGTTCGCGCACGCGGTGCAGGTGGGTCACCTGTCCGTGCTGCCGCTGGTGTACGCCGTGCCGCTGGCCCTGCACGCCGAGGCCATCCTGCACAGCAACAACACTCGCGACATGCAGTCAGACCGCAGCGCCGGCATCGTCACGCTGGCCATCCTGGCCGGCCCGGCGCTCTCATACGTCCTCTACAACGTGCTGCTCTTCGCTCCCTACGTGGTGTTCTGTGTGCTGGCCACGCGCTACACCATCAGCATGGCGCTGCCGCTGCTCACACTGCCCATGGCTTTCCCGCTGGAGCGCCAGTTCCGCAGTCAGCACTACACCAAGATCCCCCAGAAAACGGCCAAGCTCAACCTGCTTGTCGGACTCTTCTACGTCTTCGGGATCATTCTCTCGCCGGCGGGAAGCCTGCCGCTGTTCTAAAAGAGCTCGCGTCCTTTTTCCTCGTTTTTCAGTTGTAAACGAAATAGACTCCACACCGGATCACTGCTTCTCGTTATTGTTGGTCATTTCTGTTCTGGTTTCAAAATACTGGACTTTGTATCTTCTTAATTATTTATAGCAATGTCCTTGTTGCGTTCAGAAATCCATGCAAATGCGCAACCTGCTTGTATTGTAGTGCTAGCCATCTTCAAGATCATGCTACATTACCACCTGGAAGGAACGTGAAAAGAAATCTGCTTGTTGTTTGGTGCCCATTTTTCCTTCCTGTATTTTGGTGTAATAGGCTGTGCGCCATATCTTTTTTTTTTTTTTTCCCCCTCCCTCCTACAGTTTAGTTTATCCCTCTGTTTAATTTCCACCACAGGGCTAACGAACACTTCGCAGTGGTACGGACGCCGGCTGAAAGAATTCAGTATTCTTGGATGAAACGGTACGCGAACAAAGTGTTCCTATGTGCAGAGTTGCAGAGCTCGGAAAAGCTTTAGTCCAACATCCTCAGAGAAAGGAGGTTGAGGAATATGAGTGACGTGACACCATCCAAATCCACTCAGTTACACACCGTGGAGTGTAATAAACAGGGCCAGATGTACTGTGCGTTTTAACGCTTCAGCACGCCGACCCTGACTGACTCGTCACGTGTTCTAGCAGGCGCTCGGTCTGAAACCAAACCGAAGCTTTCCTGCTTTCAAGAAGGGGGGGAAAAAAGTGATTTATGTTCATCTCAAATCAATGGCTGTCTTTGATAAAAGATTTCAACAGCATCGGGTCTTTATAAAAAATAAAGGACGTTTTAAAGGAAGTGACCCGACTCTATTTTTTAATGTTAGCATGTTCGATGATTCTTTGTTAATTGAAATATCAGTTTGCTTTCGGCAAGATTTTTTGATCAGCAATAAATTAAACACTAATTAACCACTTCTTTAATTCCCATTCTTCGTAGCTAGCTAATGGCAAGTATTCAGTTTATTTACGCCTTTTATTCGAGACCACCGAGTTCGCGTGAACGCTCTAATGTTGGAAGTAGAAGGGTCCGAGTTGGAAAGTTCCGAGTTCCCATTTGTGCTGTACTTGGGACGCAGCATAAGTCCTCCCTAGCTTAAAAAAAAAAAAAGACATGAGTTATACGATTTAATATTTCGCATCCATATCACAAGTGTCTTAAAGTTAAGAGTGATTGTACGATTCGAAAGGAAAGGAATCGACAGCATCTGGCTCAGGTCGACCTGGGCCCTCGGACAGGGGTCTTCAGACTGTCCAGCAGATTGTTGTAAAAAATCCCCGTTGTAAGGCCGCTGACGTCAGAGTACTTCTGTGAGATCTCTCTATCAACTTTGCTCCTATAGCAGAGCAGCTAGAAATCCAGTTAAAGGGTAAAATACACAGAATGACAGATGCCAAAACTGTAAGTTTGACTTCTTTTTTTTTTTTTTTTTTTTTTTTTAAATCAAAAGGGTACAACTTTCTGCCTAACATACTTTGTATTCAGGGAAAACAGTATAAATCCAGTCAAGCAATATATACACTTGGTAATACAGTGGTACCTCGGTTTTCGTCGGTTTCGGTTTTCAGCAATCCCCCCCCCTCTTCTCAGCGAAAAATCTGTCTCGGTTTTCATCGGTTGCCTCGGATTTCGCTGCTGATTTTGCGAAAACAACTAATAAACAAAGGGCGACCCGCGTGTCCTCCTGCTCAGTGTGGCGTCGTTTCTCGTTGTGTGAGCGTCACCCCGCGCGTCCAGACAAACAAATCCGTTGCTTTCCAGTGTTTTTGTGCTTTTTTTTTTTTTTATTGTGAGTGCTAATACGACAATCACACGTAAGTGATTACTCCGTATACAGGACATATTCGGTGTCGTGTTTATTTTGCGTTTAAACTTCACTACACTTCACTGAAGTGTTTGAGAAATCCTGATACCCCACAAGAGCAACAACTCCGCCAGTTAAAGAGGATCGTGTTCTAGTCCAGAGTCAAAAACCTTCTCACTTCAAAGAATGTAAGAAGGCATAATGGTGATTTCGCCTGCCCCATCCAGACTCCTGTCCACTGAGAGGTCTTCGTCTCTGATGAGCCACCTCCAGGGATGCCATAAGTTCTCTCTGCTTGTGGCTCTCCACCTGGTTCACAACCCTTATGGCTCCAGAGGTCAACAAGTCTAGGTTTAAACTTGTTCTCAAGTTCAAGACATGAAGCAGCTATAACCAATAAAGATTTTACCCTTTTGCTAAAACTGTTGATGTGTTGCCAGGAGATTATTTAGTGAAAATGAGATTATTTAGTAAAGAACGATACGTTGACAATGGTTGCATGGCTATTAATTAACGCCCGTGTATTTATTCAGGCACATGTCGAACTGTGCTGTGCCGTTTCAAACAGAGGGAGGCGCTTTCCCCCAGCAGTGGACACGACGTGCACGGTACCTTCCTTCCATGTGAAACCTGCAAATCTAATAAAATCTTCATTTTCACGAGGAATTAATTGATGGTTTAACCCCCCCCGTGTCGTGGACAGAAATTAACTTCTGGGGATGATGAGGAAATCTACTGAATTAAAACCTATATGCAGTTGTTCTGATGTTTTTTGGTAAGTTGCCAGACAGTAACAGAAGCAATGATGGCACAGATTTAGTTATTTCAACGTTAAGAGCTCGATCTACTGTCAACAAGCAATCTCGGCCTATGAATAACGTCGTGACAAAATGACTTTATAGTCGTTCCGTTGAAAATAACGTCTTATAACACTTCCAGTACTTCACTGGTGTCCAGAAGTGTAGCTAAGCAAGCTTTCAAACACAAACAGGAAAATGTGTTACTACTGATAGCTAAATAAAATGCGATTCAACAAACCAAGGACTGGACTCAAGGCTGGCATGCGGTCAGTAGCATTGTCAGCTCGCAGCACTCGGGTCTACGGTTCAATCCAGACCCCAGGTTAGTGTTTGTATAATGTTTCTCTATATTCTCTGGTTTCCTCCCAATATCCAAAAACATGCTACGCTCACTCGTGCCTAGGCGCGAGTGTGTGTGTGTGTGTGTGTGTGTGTGTGTGTGTGTGTATATCCCTGTCATGCAATGGCGTCCCATCAAGGGTGAATTCTCCGGCCTTGTGCCCATTGTTCCTGGGATATCTTGGGATCCGTTGTGACCTTAACTAGAATGAAGTGGTTACTGGAGATAAATGATTTCAAAAGATTTTCTTTCGCACTCAGAGATGTTGGCAGGGTTGGCATCGTGTCAAACATGATATCTACGCTATTTCTCAATAGATCAGAGTGGCATGTCTAAGGCATGAGCAAATTGTGTTCATTTATATTGTCATTCATTACAGTGTTCAAGCGTTGTTAGAAATGGACCTCGCGGAAGATTTTCCCTCCGTCTGGAATCGTGGCCACATGACCATCTACTCATCGTCCTTCTCAAGACGTTCTTGATCAGCTAAAAGACGCGTGTTAGATATGGGTTTGCGATGGAGGAAGGTAGAGCTCCAGAAACAAGGTTGGTGACCACTGGAGTACAATAAACTGTAGAGCCAAAAGTATGTAGACACCAGCCCAATCACCCCACACGTGCTTGTTGAATATCCCATTCCAGATTTAGTTCCCCCTTTGCCGTTTGAAGAACCTCCACTCTTGTAGGAAGACTTTCCACTTGATTTTGGAGCACAGCTGTGGAGATTTGCTCAGTCATCCATTAGTAAGGGTGGGCTTTGGTGTCAGAGGAGTTTTCATGGGGCTTGCTCTGTGCACAGTGCTATTGTCATGCTGGAACACGGGTTGGGCCCCTTAGTACATCGTACTAGGACATCCTAGACAATCGTGTGCCTCTGACGTCCACAAACATTTGGACAAATAGTGGATAGGTTATGTTAACATCTATCTATCTATATATATATATAAGATGTATGATATGTTCATTTTCACACCCATAAAAGGATCTCTTTTGGTTAACTGTTATTTACGGTCATCTCTACACAGTTTAACAGCCGCTGAGAAAACATTTGGGACAAAAATGTCCACTTGAGAGCACAAGGTACTAATAAAATCAAGAAGCAAGCCATTATATAAATAAGCATTTGTCCCTTCATGAGGATAATATGGTAAGAGTTGTGACGTCATATTATTTCCTGTCACTTACAAAGCACTGGGAATAAAAGTTCCTGACTGAAACCGCCTCTGTCCCTCATGGCCTCTGGGGCAATTAAAATGTATTTATTTCTTTAGTCATGGTTTATTTATTTGTTCGTTTGTTCAATTCATTTTTATTTATTTATATTTATTTATTCATTCATTTTTACAAATTTATTTATATGTATATTTTTTATTTGTTTATGTATTCATTATATATTTATTCCCCCAGTAGTACGCAGTCAGCTGTCTATCTGTGCCCGTGGACTGCAGAGAGCGCACGCGCACCACGTCCAGCAATCTTGACGTGCTTCCATGGCAACAACGCGTTCACGCTTTCGGAGTAAAGAAATTTATTCAAAATGAAATAAGACACACAGATAGATAGATAGATAGATAGATAGATGATTTTAAAGAGTCACTCACTGTCACCTTAACAACTCTGACTCTGTAGTACGCGGTATAACAGGAAACAATAACCTCTCATGGGCTAAATGTGAAAAACAACAACAACGACAACACAAAACAAACAAAAAACAAAACACGTGAGGTTCACCGATTACAAAACGTAACGTGAAGCAGCCGCGCATGCGCACACTCACCCGAACGTACCGAGTGTCAAGGTAAGAGGATGACGTAAAGGCAGCAAGCTGTCAGCTGAAAGCCCTGAGTCTCGTGTCGTTCTGTCCACAGTAACCTTTTTTTTAATTAATTAAAAAATTTAAAAAAATATATATTTTTTTGGTATTGGTGTGCCCCTGGGTATACACCGGGCCTGGGGTGTAAAAAAAAAAAAAACAAGACAGAAAGGGGAAATAAAATAAAAGTAAATAAATAAATAAATAAATAAATAAGCAAGCGTGAGAGACGACGTGCGGCGCGTGGGCGTGTCCGTCTGAAGCCAACGTTAGCATAGCACGCCTCCTGTGTTTTGACTTCCGTCTCTACAGCGTCTGAACGGCTGCTGCCAGACCCGGGCACAGATGGCGAGCTTTTGACGGTGTCGTCGCCGGTATGGAGATGAAGTAAAGGCAAAAAACGAAGCCGGGGAACGTTAGTGAGGAGCTCACAGGCGATATCTGCCGACGCCGAGTCCCCGTGCTGCTGCTAGATAAGAGACAGACAGAGAGAGAAAGCGCGAGCGCGCGCGCACGCGAGCGACACAGAGAGCGCGAGAGAGAGCGCGCGTGAGCGTGAGCGAGCTGTCTGTGTAGAGTGGTGACACACATGAGTGTTCCGTTATGGTCGTCGCTCGTGTTTATCTCCTGCTCGGCCTTTAAAGACGTTCTCTAGCTGGGAAGGTGAAGTCTTCGCGGCGGGATTAATGCTGTCGACAGGTAAGATGGTCGGATTTTCCTCCCTCTAATGCTGATGTTGATGGTGGGCGATGGCTTGATGGGCTTTTTCACCTCTGCTCACAATGCATTGTCAGGAAAGCACTGGGCAGACCTGAGTGCATGCAGTCCCACAGCAGCTCTCCATTGTTCCTTAGGAAACAGGTACTGGAGCGTGCATTGGGGATGTTACTCAGGATAAACCACACACACACACACACACACACACACACACACACACACACACACACACAGACCTTCAGCTTCACAGGGTTGTGGATTTTTCCCTGGATAACAAAAAAAAACAAAAAAAAAAAACTATAAGATGATGTCCTACTGGGCTGTTTGGGGTTTGTCAGGGTGATGAGTGAAGAGACAAATGGGATGTGGTTAAGGGAATTCTTGAGTACTGTATTTCTCTCGTGCACCTATTCTTAAATCTCCAGTGCTCATTACTGCATGCTGTACACAGCCATGTGGGGTGTAGGGGGTGGGGGGATATGCGTGCAGAGTATACAGTATGTGCATTACATGTGTATGTACACCGAAGGCATGTTCTGCCACCCCCAAAAGTACAGATGTGCAAAAAAAAAAAAAAAAAAGCCAAAACAAAAAACCAAAAGTGCATGTAAAGATGTGCAGCATGATATCTAATTTAAGAACCGGATTGAGAACCAAAAAAAAAAAAAAAAACTTCGGGAGAGGCTTGCTTTCTAAACCTGCCCGCATGCCAATTAGCAGGGATCTGTTATTCTGTCAGGAAACGTCACCCTGAATGCTCCTGGGTTTCTGTGGTGTCTACGGGCGGTGTGGGGGGGATGCAAGCGTGATCCGAATCGGATCTTTTTTTTTCTCCAGACGTGCCCGACGTGATTTGTTATTTATATGGAAAAGGAAAACAAACGCACCCGCGCGCACGACGACCGGGACGTTTTCGGATCCAACTCCGGCCTACTTTTGGTCGTGGTCCGGGGGGGATTTTGAAACGTATCCGAACCGTTTCAGTGCGACCCCTGTGTGAACAGGCAGATGGGATTCCGTGCGACTTTTTTCCCCACGTGCCGTGCGTCCTGATTCCACGCTATAGGGAAGGAAAGGTGGAGAATAAATAACAGTGAAGGAGGTAGTGAGGTAAGGGATCTCATAAACGTTTGGGGTGATGTTGCTGGACCACCAAGTGCTCCGTGGTTGAAGCGTGCTCCAAAGGAACGGCTGGAAAAGTTCACCGTTCAGAAGCGAGATTTAAAGAAACCAAGGACACGGACCAAGGAAGTGGTCGTGGCCAAACAAGGTGCGGTTTTATTGTGAGCTTGAGTGCGTTACGTGACCCGTGGTTCTTTTGCGCGTAAGGGTCGGTATAGGGGTGTGATCTGTTCAGACCGGTGTCATACACAGGCCACGTTAAATATGTAGTGTGAACAGCCTCACTAAAAAAAACCCAAAAGATTTTGGGCCGCTCCTGCCCGCTGTGTGAACGTGGTCTTATTTACTCCGGTTTAATAATTACTCGATAATTACATGACCCAATATGCCTGCTTGTTTATTTTGACTCATGTGTTTCAACTCCACACGTCGCTCAGGTTGCCATTACCGGCTGTTGCTTACAGTTCGGCCCGTTGTTTATGGATGTACGGTTCTCTGGCAGTTTTAAATGTTTCCCATCTGACCGTGAAACCAGTCAGATTTGCAGGCCTCAGGGTTCTTGCTGTATGTTGCTCCGAATGAGCAAAAGGGCTGCAAAACAAGTCTTGCTTTATCAGTTGCTATCACCTAACCACCATCTGTTACGCTGTGTCAGAGTTACAGGAGCGATGTGTCGAGAAGGTGGTTACGAAGTTTGCGAAAGGAAACAAGATTGGGTTTCCTCACACTTACTGCGTTTCAGTCGTACGGTGTATTAAGTGCTTGGACGAACTTGGCTTGCTCATGCAACTGGTAAACAACTTAAGTGCTGATAAAATATTGACCTGTGTGTTGCATGTGGCTAGTCATGAAGGAGTTTTGTTTGTCCAGTAGGCCTGCCCAGATGTGTGTGTGTGTGTGTGTGTGTGTGTGTGTGTGTGTGTGTGTGTGTGTGTGTGTGAAGACGTCAGTGATGCATCAGGTTTCTGACTGAGACTATGAATACACTATGAATGCTGTCAATCATCCAGTGGTACAGTTTAGCCTGGAACTGCATTTAGTGCGTGTTCGGAAGATCTCAAGATAGGATCATGTTATAAGTAGAATAGGATTACTTCCTGTTATCGCTTTCCTCATCGCAACTACAAACAGTCGTTCCGTCATCAGCTCCTCTTTCGTTCTGTCTCTCGAAACAGATTCTGGAGAACCCGGGAAGTCCTGAAGACCTTCCCGTGGTGTGAAACATGGCGAGTGTTCAAAGCGCCTGCACTAAAAGTCGCCTCATAGAAAGTAAAGCAAAAAAAAGTGTAGCTTGCGTACCCTGCGAGTCCTTGTTAACGAGCTTTTGCCATAGAAATGATAAATTAATAGATTTACAGTCGGCCCGATCGTCAGAGCTGCCGTTAGAAAACATTTACTCAGCATCTTCTGAGCAATCGGAAGAAATTTGGAGGATTCAGCGATGCTGTGACGCAGTCACACGTAATGGAGAGTTAATGGGGCACAGGGTGCGTGTGTGTATGTATGTATGTATGCATGTATCTACAGTGAACCCCCGCCTATCGCGGGGGTTACGTTCCGACGCCCCCCTGCGACAGGTGAAATCCGCAAAATAGCGCTGTCACATTTATTTTATTATTTATATATATTTTAAGGTTTTATAAACCATATCCACTCTCTTATTAACCTTTTCCCACACTCTTATAAACACGTCCTATGTTCTTAAACACTTTCTACACTCTTAGACATACGTCATGTAAACAACACGTAAAATTCTACATGCGTACTTACTGCCGATGAGGTCACTTCCTGTTTACGGCCTGTTTACTAGCTGAAGCGGAAGTGGCGTACACCGCCACTGTGTATTCATCCGCTGGTGAAGTACAGCGCATACTGTTTTATTTCGTTTGAAATGTCCTTTTGATGTTTGAATGAACATTTTTTAAAATGATATTTTATATTCCAGAGCCCCGCGAGAGAAAATTTGAAAATCCGCGATGCACTGAACCCGCGATTAATTTTTTAAAAAATTATATTTTATATTTTATATTCCAGAGTCCCGCGAAAGCCAAATAATTCCGCGAATCAAAATTTGAAACTCCGCAATGCCCTGAACCCGAGATGGGTGAACCGCGATATTGCGGGGGTTCACTGTATGTATGTATGTATGTATGTATGTATGTATGTATGTATGAGAAAGTCACGTATTGAAATGCTGTGATTGAAGGTGACAAATTGCTCGTACATGTTGTAGAAATGATTAAAGCTGTAATCAGCCATGTTTGTTAACTGTTTGTGTTTCCGTAAATGTGTATGTAACCTTTCGTGTGACCTCCCAGACCAAACCCCTAAAGGTAAACCCCTCGGTACGACCTAGGCTCAGGATTTCGACATGACCAAACACAGTGATTGACAGGTTGTTTGATGCGTCTCGCTGTCCCGATCAGATGGACATTAGGTTCTCCGGGTTATTTGATTCGATTTGTTATTTGCAGGTATTTTAGTGACGGCTGCCGTAAAAAAAAAATCTTACAAGGACTACTGTGACGTGAAACTCATTGACCTTTTTCCAAAGTGTTGTTAAAGTGTTCACGTTTTCTCGCTCAAGTGCAGTGCTTTTAGTGGATCACCAAGTCTGCCCATGGCTGTGAACTACAAAGGAGCGGACGTGATGTGGCCCGAGAC
>JAQMCW010000038.1:17539939-17551660 GCA_030068335.1 Chrysichthys cranchii
GTCTATGTTTATCACTGTCACCGGAAACTATCGTTTAATTTCAACTACACCATCATTGCGCAGTACATGTACATATACACACAGATAAAAAAAAAAAAAAAAGTATTTCTTCAGAATTGTATGTACAGTGAACCCCTGCGGTTCACCTATCGCGGGTTCAGTACATCGCGGATTTTCAAATTTTGATTCGCAGAATTTTTTGGCTTTCGTGGGACTCTGGGGCAATGTAACCCCCTGCGATAGGCCGGGGTTTACTGTATATCTCTAGAAATATTTAATGTGCTCAGCTTGCATATAGGTCATCTAAGTACAGACCCATACACACACACACACACACCCCCCCAGACAGAGCGTAGCTGTCTTAACTGAATCTCACCCAGCTGCAGGGCAGGAGGCAGCTCTCATCATGACCTTCAGATCGTATTACAGCATCATGGTCCATCAGGAGTTTATAACAGCAGACCTCTCCATCCGTCACACACCAACCAAGCGAATTACTTTCGCTCTCTCTTTCAACAGACCTTCTTATTCTTTCAGTTTTATGTGGAAACAGAATCACGGGCACCAAATTGGTCTGTACATTTTCAGCATTTCCTGCAAACTGCAAGCAGTATTTTTTCTTTCTAACGGGTATTTGTTTTTTCAACGCATTATATTTTCGAGCTGCTGCAGAGACGAGCTGCTGCACGTACGTGCATGTGTGTGTGTTCTCCTGTGATTGCCGGTATCCACTAGAGAGAACTCATGACCTGGAGGCAGTGTTATTAACGTTTTTATTTTATTTTATTTTTTTAAATAAAGCCCTTGTGAGAAGACGTTGGATGAGGAAGAGACCGAGAGGGAGGAGTGATAGAAACCAGGTCAAAGGAAAAATCAATGGACAGGAGGCAAGCGGTGGGGGATGGTGTGAGTCACTGAGCCAGCGGGAAGGAGAGAAGGAAGAAGAGAGACGGAGAGAGAGAGAGCTAGGGAAAGATGGGGGAGGGCTGTTATGGCTGTTCTGTCATATCTGTAATCTCTGTCTCATGTTGCCTGGAAGTTCTGGTAATTTCCTGATGTGGAGAGGAGCAGCATGGAATTATTATTATTATTATTATTGGATTTAATTTGCAGTCAGACGCTTACATGAAGCTACACTGATTTATAGCGTGATTGCAGATTGTCGGTTGCCGAAGGAAATCAAAACCTTGACCATGTGGAGATGATCAAAAATAAATATTTGAGTTTAAAATTCTGCCTTTTTAAAATGTCCGATGCATAGCTAAGACTTTCTCTCGCAGTACTCCCACTGAACATCATGAGATAAAAGAGCACAGCTGTTGTGGATGCTGGGACTGACTCAGACTCCCATTTTGGCGAATTAACATACCAGGGAAACATTTGTCCCTTCACATAAATTGCATACCAGTGTATTGCTGTTACTTTATACAGCCGACTAGTGAACATTCTGCCTAATGAGCACAGAGAGGAGTCCGCATATGTACTTTATGAGCTGTTCAGATACAAATTCATATTTTTTGACTGACCAAAAATGTAAAACCATTTGCTAGTAGACATATAAGCTGATGTTCCATTCACGTGCTGACCTTTCTACAAATTGCACAATTGTGGTAGCTTCACAGTGGCGTTATTGCCCCTAGTGGTCATAAATGAGAATCGATAATAGAAGTTCATTGGGGCAGGAATCCATCTGCCCCATACTCGATGGAGAAGCAGCAACCAGGACAGCCGGTGACAAGGTTGCTAAATTGGACGATTTTTAAAGAGTGTTCCAAAGCTGATGTTATCGCAAAAAAGTAGAATTTCCGCAAACAACAAGAAAATATAAGTGCGGACTGTGTGTTTTTATGTATGTATGTTGTTAAAATGACGTATGTTTAAGAGCATAGAACGTGTTTATAAGAGAGTGGAAAAGGTTAATTAGAGAGTGGGAATGGTTTAAAAAGCCTTAATATATATAAATAATAAAATATAAATGTGACGCTATTTCACAGATTTCGCCTTTTGTGGGGGTGGGGCACCGGAACGTAACCCCCACGATAGGCGGGGGTTCACTGTACATTAGAAATGCGTGTGCACCATGGTGACCATGTAAAGGCTGAGAGTAAGATGAAAGATTGTAGTAGTTTTCATGTCTTTTGTGCGGCTTCTGAGATGTAGCCAGGCTGGAAATTTTGCAGAAACGTGGAAATCCTGGTTAAAGGGAACAGGAAGCACACCTGCTCTATTACACATATTTGTGATTTAAGTGATCATCACACGTGAAACACACCACAGCACAGCATAGCGTGACACAGTGAAATTAATTCTCTGCATTTCACCCATTCACTCTTGTGAAGCAGGGGGCAGCTGAACAACACAGTGCCCGCGGAGCAGTGCTTGGGGACAGTACCTTGCTCAGAGTACCTTGTCGGTCCTGGGCTTTGAACCCACAACCTTCGAATCGAAGGGCCAATGCCCTGACCGCTAGGCTACCACTACCATTTGGACCTATTAGGTCTAACACTAATTAATCTGTATAATGGCAGATTTTGGATTTTGGACTTTGGACTTTCAGCTGCCAATTACAGGGTTAGCCTTATTCCTCTTCACTCCTTGAGGAGCATAGGGCCTCCACTTTTGTCCTCCACTTTCTGCAGGCTCTGGCAGTCTGTTTGGCTGCCTCCTAGGTCAGGTTTGCTGGTTTTTAGCTCCTGGATCAAGGTTCACCTCCAAGTCTACTTTGGGTACCACTTCCATTTTCTTTGGGGGTACCAATCAAGTGCCTGCCTGGTGGTGCTGGATGGGTATTTTGGAGTTATACTTATTTTTCTTTGAGGCCACGTCGTTATTAATGTCCTGTCCTACTGAAAATGTATGGTAATGAGCTGCAGATGGTGCTGGCAAGTGTAAAATAAAAGCAATTCTAGACCACAGCCTCAGTCATTACACCTATCACACAGAGATTTACAGCACTGCATGTTTGAAAATGGTAATGTATCCAACAAAACAGTCCCAGCAAGGGGCTTGCGTTTTATTTATTTTACCTAAATGTGTTATGCTAATATGGAACCCCCAAGAGGCAAAGGTCTAAATTACAGCCAGCACACAGTCCTGTATGAGCCTGTCTCCAGAGAAATCCCGGTCACTTGCCTGTGCAAATATCATTCATCTTGTACTGACATGCCTATATGACTCTCATTGTATCCGTACTACGGCCATGTCCCTCGTTTTTTTTTATTTTTTATTTTTTTTGCAAGGAAATGGCAGCTCTCGGTCGTCATCATTAAGTCATTTCTCCTTCATATTGCGTAAATGCAGCCAGCCATATCCACAGTTCCTTTGGGCCTTTAGACTTGAATAGGACCCAGATTGGGAGGTCATGACCCTGCTTTGCGTCCTGAACGGTACGGGCGAAGCCATGGTTCGTTTTAATTAGTGTTCAATGTTTATTAAGGAGCACCATGAGAACCCCACGGCTGGGCATGATTTGATCTTGAACAAAAGGAACTCCAGCAAGGAGATGAAGAGCAAAAGTTTGTGGACACCTGACAATCATGCCCATAGGTGCTTTTTGAGCATCCCATTCCAGATTCAACCTCCCTTTTGTTGATATAACATCCTCCACTCTTTTGACAAGGATTTCAACTAGATTTTGGAGCAAGGCTGTGGGGATTTACCCATTTAGCCAAAGGAACATTAGTGAGGCCTGGTACTGATCTTGGGAGAGAAGGTGCAGCCAGCATTCCGATCTATCCCAAAGGTGTTTATTAGGGTTGAGATCAGGGCTCTGTGCAGGCAAATCAAATTCTTTTACATCAACCTTGGCAAACCAAGTCATCTGGACCTCATTTAGTGCACAGGGAAGTTGTCTTGTTGGAACAGGTTTGGGCCTCTTGGTTATACTGAATGGAAATTGTAGTTCTCCAGCATACGAAGACATCTCAGCAATTGTGCTTTCAACTTTGTGGCAATAGATTTGTAAGGAACATGTGTGTGTGGGTGTGTAAAGGCCAGGTTTCCACAGACATTTAGCCTTATAGTGTAGTTGTATACGTTAGTAATTAAGTGAGAGGAGAAATGGTGTTGTGGCATTACCATTATTTAATATTGAATTTATTACAGCCCAGAGGTACCAACCTCTCTGGTTTAGCTATAGCATTTAAGAATTTCCCCTCCTTGATATGGCCCGTAGAAAACCACAAGGCTAGAATTTTTTCTGTGGCAAAAATTTATCCCCACTCCTCCGGCCACTTGGGTTTCTTGTTGTTGGCAATGTTGTTACATCTCCCAGACGTCTTTATATTTGTTCAGGATATTTGAATACCATTTAAAGTCTGTGAAGTTGAGACATAGTTTCATATTTTTCTTTTCTCTTGCCTAGTCTTCCTCTCATTTGTACCTTCATCCATTACCACACAGAATTGAATGAACCAGCTATGTAGTGTGTAATTAATGAAATCACATGCCAGAGATATTTTATGGCCATTATGGTCTTTCTAAGGCAACGGCGCTGTAAATAAATAAATAAATAAATAAATAAATAAATAAATAAATAAAAATTGGGTTCCTGACAAAAAATTCGAGGTCATGGCAAATATAATACTGCTTGCAACTGTGCTATTGATTCTGTGCTAATGAGGCTTTGTTATTGAAACTATGTTCGTAAATTTTTAAACAGCTGGGATCACTGGAGTGTTTATGTATTTTTTTTTATTGGGACATCTTTTCATAGATCTTTCCTGTTCTGACTTCTTATAATCTGTGTTGCAGTAAACCTTTCATTATATCCTTAAATTTATCAGCTGCTTCAGTTCATCAAGCTTATTATTTATTCAGATTGCTAACGCAACCAGAAAAAAAAGGAAACGTCTTAGGTTGTTAGGCTAGACTGAGGTTCCTCTCATTCAAGAGTCTTTGCACTGTGGATAGTCATTCATTCTAATCCTCATAATAAACATGAAAGCATTATTGGCGCTCGTGCGTTTGGTGCCTTTGTGCCGAACGGCAGTCCCCAGATCCCACCAGCACGAATTCCCTCCTTGTCGAAGCTTTGTTTTAGAAGCCTCCTATTGGTGAATTGATACAATGTCATGACACCTGTTTAATAGCAGGAAGTACACCCGCCGGGTAGAAACGAGCGAGACTACCTAGAACGTGAGACAATGTGTACCTTGGCACTTGAGACATCAGTGAATGATGCAAGAACATACTCTGATGTGTGTGTGAGCATTACCAAGACAAAAAAAAAAAAAAAAAAACATTATACGCATCAGTGTGTTCCTGTCGGCTTTCTTTGGGTTTGGATATACAGTGAACCCCCGCAATATCGCGGTTCACCTCGCGCGGCTTCACTGCATCGTGGGTTTTCAAATTTTGATTCGCGGGATGTTTTGGCTTTCGCGGGACTCTGGAATCTAAAATATTTTTTTGAAAAAATGTTCATCCAAACATTAAAAGAACACTTAAATCGAAATAAAACAGTATGCACTGTATTTCATCAGCGAATGAAACATGAAAGTGGCTGTGTACACCGCTTCAGCTCGTGAACAGGAAGTGACCTCACCGGCAGTAAGTACGTATGGAGAATTTTATATGGTGTTAAAATGACGTCTGTTTAAGAGTGTAGAAAGTGTTTAAGGGCATAGGATGTGTTTGTAAGAGTGTGGGAAAGGTTAATAAGAGAGTGGAAATGGTTTATAAAGCCTTAATATATATATAAATAATAAAAATTAATGTGACTTCGCAGTATCGCGGTTTCACCTTTCGCGGGGGGGGGGCGGGCGACGGAACGTGACCCCGTGATAGGTGGGGGTTCACTGTATTGCTTTGACCGTGTGATGGAGGAGAATAGAAAAAATATAAACGTGTGACGTTCAGGGGGCTTTCCTCAGGCATGGGGTTTTTTTCCCCCCTCTTTTTACCTGCATGTATTTGATACCCGTGTTTTATTCTGGATGAACTGATTTTATTTGCTTACTGATGTTTAAATGATCGCCATCTGTTTCTCACTCTGATACACACATAGAAAGCTCACACACTGACCATCTGTGTCAGCTTGGCCATCCAAAGTGCGGTCTTGAAATGTGTGGTTTCCATGACGACTGAAAATCGCCCTCTTTCACTCTCTAACCAGTGTAAACGCTCAAAACTGTCTTTTTTTTTCTTTCTTGTTTGTCCTACAGAACAGTCAGGTGGTGGACCTGCAGAGGACCCGACTCCGTGATGACATCAAGGAGTATAAATTCCGCGAGGCTCGTCTCCTGCAGGACTACAGCGAGTTGGAGGAGGAAAACATTGCGCTGCAGAAACACGTGTCTGTGCTAAAACAGAGCCAGGTAAAACACCCCCCCCACCCCCAAAACTCTTGACTTCAGTCTTATTTAATATATGTGGAATTGTACTAATCTAATAACATCAAATTCATCTGGTCATTAATTACAGTCAGTCATAATATCACGTACAGGCTTCACCTTCACTAAAGGGTATCAAAAACCTTACTTTACCGATGCCTTTTGTCTCTCGTAGGTAGAGTTTGAGGGTTTGAAGCATGAGATTCGACGCCTGGAGGAGGACACGCAGTTCCTAAACAGCCAATTGGAGGATGCCATCCGGTTGAAGGAGATAGCCGAGAGACAGCTGGGAGAAGCTCTGGAAACCATCAAGACCGAGAGGGAGCAAAAGGTAAGAACTACAGCAGGGAAAAACATCCAAAGGCAGTAAAATGCCAAAAGACACAATACTCGATTATCTAGTTAAAGTCTGCTGGCATTTTTTCACTAATACCTGGTTTCGTAAATAACATCGCCAATCGTGTAAGGTCAGGATTCCACCATTATCCCAAAACGGTTCCTGTCAGGTCAAGCTCACACTTTGTCTGACTGGGTGTAGTGCATAAAGGGCGCGGCCAGTTTTGGCGTTCCACCTGCTGTTCCAAATAATCCCACAAGTTTTCACTTTTAAAACGGTCCCAGTGTTGCTTCATGTACATCGAGCCAGTTGTACAGATTTGGCTGTGTGCGCCCTGCAGTTGTCACTCTGGAATGTGGGAATGTCCCCCATTTATGTTGCGCACTATGAGGTTGCTCTTGGTGAACATGTCTAATTTTGTGTTGTCAGATCTTATATCCAGCAAACCGACTGCTCCCTATGGGATTGATGCGGTTGATTGAGATCAAATCAGCATAGCATGCTTTAAGATCTTACAATGAAAACTTATTAAAAAATAAGAAGAAGAAAGAGTTACTGAAATTAGTGGTCAAGTGCAGAATCGGGAATCTGTGCCAAAATATGTTTGTTGTTAGGATGGTTACTGATTTCACCGTAGTCTGATTCATTCAGAAAGCTTCAGATATGTTGATGTGAATTTAAGAAGATATTTTCAAACCCTTTTGCTGTACCGCGAACGAACCTGCCTGCTATGATGCCTCGCGTTTTATTTTGCGACGCAGGCGGCGATGAGGAAGGAACTGTCGCAGTACATGAACATCGGCGACTCCATGTTCCACAATTCCTTGGGCATCTCTCTGGATGGGTTGAAGTTCAGCGAGGATGTGATGATCGAGCCCAACAACGACGACCCCATGCACGGCTACGAAAACGGCTTTGACAAGATCCCTAACGCCGAAGACAACCGAATGTCCACGCCGAAAAAGGACCAGCTGTTCCATCCAGCCCCCAGCCTCGTGGACGACTTGCTGAGTGAGCTCAACATCTACGAAATCCAGGCGCTTAAACAACAACTCATCCAGGTATTCCACAGAGCTGAACCTTGCACAGACCTCATCAGACAAACAGAATGCAGTGTAGTGTGTGTGTGTGTGTGTGTGTGTGTGTGTGTGTGTGTGTGTGTGTGTGTGTGTGTGTGTGTGTGTGTGTTGTATCGTCTTAGTGGCTGTCCACTGCTCGAACTGTGTTTTCTAAACAATGTGTCACCATGAGGTTAATGGCTAACACCACTCTCAGCTCAGTAACCTTTCACTAGCCATCACTGTCCAGGGGCCCGCAGAATAACAGGGATTATTCCAGACCTCGAGCTGAATTGTTACAATTCTAGTTATTATTATTATTATTATTATTATTATTATTATTATTATTGTTGTTGTATTATTATTATTATTAGTAGTAGTAGTAGTAGTAATAGTAGTAGTAATAGTATTTTTATTATGGTTATTATTGTTGTTTGTTAGTTATTATTATTGATATTATTATTTTTATTATTATGATTAGTAGTAATAGTATTATTATTATTAGTAGTAGTAGTAGTAGTAGTCGTAGTATTTTTATTATGGTTATTATGATTATTATTGTTGTTGTTGTTGTTATTGTTGTTTTTGTTATCATTGTCGCTTGTTTTCATCTGAATGCCATGACTGTGTTGTTTTAGGGACGTGTGCCTTTCAGTATGGATGTTACTGGTGTGTGAAGAGGTGCCGGGCCTCAGTGGATTTGGCGCTGAATGAAGACACGAGCTGCTCAGTGCGGATAAACCTCAGCAAACCACTTTCCTCGATATGAAGTCTCAGTGCTTTGTTGCGCTTGTAAGACACTTCCGAGTCGTTGGGCAGTGTTGGGGACCCGCTGAGGAATGTGTGCGCCTCACGCGCTCCGTCTGAGAGAAGGCCAGCTCCAGCTCCGTGTCCGAGTGATCCGATGATGGTCAAACTCCGCTGAAGTCAACGCTTGCGTGTGCACGCGCGCGCGCGTGTGAGTGTGTGTGAGTGTGTGTGTGTGTGTGTGTGTGATCTTTTTTTTTTTTTGCTCTTGATTCCTGGAAGCGCGATCCAAACACTGGCGGGGTGTCGAGCACCGTGCAGCTCTGAAGATAATGAAAGAGAAGTCGAAAAATGCGGCGCGGACCCGGCGGGAGAAGGAGAACAGTGAGTTTTATGAGCTGGCCAAGCTGCTGCCGCTGCCCTCCGCCATCACATCTCAGCTCGATAAAGCCTCCATCATCCGCCTGACCACCAGCTACCTGAAAATGAGACTGGTGTTTCCCGAAGGTGAGACAGTCACGAACCTTTCCTCAAACTGTTCCCTCAAAGGTTTTCATTCTCCTGCAGGCTGGTGTTATTATTATTATTATTATTATTATTATTATTATTATTATTATTATTATTATTATTATGTAATAATCTTATTTATTTATAGCTTCTATTTATTTCCTTTCTATTTTCATATATATATATAGATAATCATTCAATTATTTCTCAGGGAAATATAGGCCTGTTTATAGCCTATATTTAGAAATTGGTCTGAACTTGGTGTGCGCCTGTTGTATTCTTGTCTTAATCCAAATCTGAGAAATTCTGCCTTTCGTTGGCTAATTTTTATTAAAAAAAAAAAAAAAGATATAAATATGTTGCATTGCTTTCTTGTAATTTCATTTTCATGCATCTTAGCGGCAGCACCTTTTTTTTGCGCGAACAGATAATAAACTGTATAATAAAAGCTCACATTCTGTCCCGTTTTGAAACGTCTCAAAGTATTATTATTATTATTATTATTATTATTATTATTATTATTATTATTATGACTTTTTTCTCTAGTTTATAGGCTACTTGGAGCAGGTTGGGCACTTAAATTAGTGGCTGATTGCAGGTTTTGTATGTATGGCCATGCAGTGTTTTGAGGGTCAGGCAGGCGTGGAGCTCCTGAAGGGGATTAGTCTGCCTCCTCTCTCAGCCTTGGAGCGCCGCGCGCGCCAATTAGCGCTGATCTTGTCCGGCACGTGCGGCTCTGCATAGCCCTTGCAGCAAGAGCCACAGGCTTCAGACCTGTACAGAGCTGTCCGTGAGGGGGTAAAAGAGTGACCGAGGGATCGGACCAGGCCCTCACGGCACCCGTGCTTTCAGGAGCGGCACATCACAGTGAAATCGTAGCTGTGAGGCGGCTTTTGATAGCGGCTCTAGTGGGGAAATGTCGAGACGTCAGGGTTGCTGCTGACCCTTAATGCGGCTGGAGAAGCTGAGAACATGAGGACCTGAAGCGATCATTCATCCTGAGGTTCTGCATGGAGAGTCTCCAACATCAGCCTTCTGTAGTCACAGTTTAGGAAATGAGCTCCTGAAGTGGAAACCTCCATCTTTCCTCTCTTTTCATGTGGTTGCCAGCCTAAGCTCGGCCTGCAGCTTCAATGGCTCGTCCAAAAGGATTTTGATGGCGGTTTGAACAGGTTGCTGATTGTGCAGGTCATTAATTGCTTGTTTCAGGACAATCTGTGTAATTAATAATTGATACAAATTATTATTTTTTTTAAGTAACAGACAAGAGAAATGTAATTTGGCTGAAATATTGCGCGCAACAGGTTGGTATGCTGAATAATTCCCTGCTGTGAAATTGGACTTTGATAATGGCCCAGGTTTCTCCTCGGAAAACGGCACAGTACACTGGGCACATGGAGATATTTAGCCTAGTGTTAGCTGAAAATGTAAAGCGGGATTGTAAATACAGACATTTGACATTGGGGATGATTGGACATGTGAGCTGACATGGTAAAGAGGCTTGAAGGTGACTGAAGAGTGTGGAGAGTGTGAGCTGCTGTGCTGCCATTCACTCAGGAGAGCTTCAGCAGTGGCGCAGTTAGCTATGGACAGATGGGAGAAGCAGATCTGCTTCAGCCATCGTTTTCTTGCCATCCTCTTCCTCCTCGCTGTGTGCATGCTCAGCTCGGGCTCAGTGTAACGACACACTGCTAGTAGCGTGAGCCATAATGGGCTGGGATGTCGCAGAACATAAACTTTTATTTGAAAACTAACGAAAGTGGCAGTGTTTTTACGCGCGTTATTTACGTTCAGGCGTGGGAACGTTAACCTTCCCTACCCTTTATCTCCAAGAGTTTCCCAGATGTCACTAAGTAAACAACAAGCAAAAATGTTTGGATTTGAAAGTCGTTTTAAATGTAAAAATAATAACAATAATTACAACAATAATAACAACAACAGCAACAATAATAATACGCAATTATTATTATTATTATTATTATTATTATTATTATTATTATTATTATTATTATTCGTGTAAAAATTCATACATTTCGTAACTCCCTAAACGGGGTATTTGTAAAAAAAAAAAAAAAAAAAAAATACAACAACAACAACAACAACAATAATAATAATAATAATAATAACAAGTAGAGACTTTATTCATGCAGCTTGCCCAGGATATTAGGCGACTGGGACACTGTTGGAAAGGCTCCAGTCGGGTCTGTAATGTTGGAAAGATGGAGGTGATTTTCTCGCCCTGCAAGAAGTTGAAAGCTTTCTTGTGGCGCGCTGCAGTGGATTACTCTGTTTATCAGCACAAACGAGCGCTTTTGTGCGAAAGCCTCTTAGCTCAGTACAAACTCCTCAAGCCGCAAGAGCACAGAGATCTCGTTTCTCCTGTCTAGCAAAGTTCATTTTCTAATGATCTTAAACTACAGATTAGAGTTTCTTTTCCCCTGCGGTAGGTCAAGTGCAAAAAAAACCCTTCACAGCCCTGATGCATTAAGTGCACAATATCTATCTGCACCCCACATTTGCACACATATCCAGCACATTTCCCCAGCCCATCTTCTTTTTATGTTCATGTGACTTCATTAGGATATTGTTATTATCAGAGTGTTTGACACAGACATGCTGATGTTGAGACGCGAGCGTTGGAGATGGAGTGGGCTGTGCTGTACTGTGTTGTGCCGTGTTGTATTGTGTTGTGCTGTGTTGTGCCGTGTTGTATTGTGTTGTGCTGTGTTGTGCCGTGTTG
>JAQMCW010000038.1:17586986-17603403 GCA_030068335.1 Chrysichthys cranchii
CTTAGGACCCATGATGAAAATACAGGGTACAGGACAAATAAAGTTCCAAAACGGCACAAAGAACACAAAACGAAGCGTGAAATGCTGCAGTGATGCTTACTCAGTGAGCACAACACGTGACCTGTAGGTCGGCTTGGGGCGGACTGGGACACGGGAAAGCGTAATGACGGCGGGCCGCAAGAAACGTGATGAAATCGCCAATGTTGTATCCCAAAAAAGTGTTGTATCCCAAAGCAAAAAAATAACCTGACATCAACCTCGTATCTCGGAAATGTCCTAACCTGGGTCGCTCATAAGTCAAGGTACCACTGTACTTTTACAGGCAAGACATAGGAAATGAAAATGTCCAGCCCCTTGGCACTAATCCGGCCCTTCTTAAAAAGTAATTGAATAGGCCTGGTGTATGAGGTCTTCTCGAGAGTAATCATCTTGTGGACTGTCGTTCTAAGCTATGTATAGAGTTGCAATATGTTTTAAATACTACGAAACTAACCAGTGAATGTTGAGCACATTCATGACAGAAGCTAGTGTCTGAGAACGTCTGTGTCTGTGCGTGTGACTATATACACATGCAGAAGTGGTTTGTGGTTGCTGGTTCCACTAAGTGAGGTCGGGGTATGTTTGAATTCCACTTAGAAAACAATACAACTAGAAGTAAAATTAATCCACAATAGGTTTTTTTCTGCTCATTGGATAAAATTATGCAGTTTGTGGCATGGTTATAGTTGTAGCTGTCTGTCTGATGCATGCGTGTAGCATGTTGGTACGCTATATATACAAAATGATATTTAAGTCTATTACTTACACCTACAATATAGGTACAGTTTGTAGGCAAATCATTACTCGGAGTAGCCCTGATATTTGTCAGAACAGTGAATCATTCTGAGTTGAACAGTGACAGTGAAATGGCAGTCTCTGCCCAGTTTATTCGACACACCTACAGTACTGGCCCATATTGCAGATCATATCCTGACCATTGCGTAGGTGTTATTTGAAAACCAAGGCAGAACTCCCGCACCTGACGCACACCACATTTCACAATGCGAGTAATGTCTGGTCCGTGGTCTTCCTGTGGTGGTGAACAGGGTACACTTCTGAGTAACAATGTTAATGGGATACAGTAAGTAATTGCACAAACTGAAACTATATTTTGAGTGAAGTGTATGCATAAAGATGCACTGATAAGCTGGCATAAAGTATGTGAAGTGAGGCTTCTAGGTGCACCTTTTCTTTTTTTATGTATTAAATGAAATGAAATGAAATGACTCTTGTTTCAATTCCTAGGAAATCTTGTGAGATTATGCAATCGTGCCATAGGAAGGTCAGAGAAAATCCGTTTGTTATCTGGTGTCGTCCGACACCTCGAGACACATCCAGGGTGAATAAACCTTCATACCATAGATGAGAAGAGTTGATCGTTGGTTTATAAAGCTTTGGAGAAGATGATTTCCCATTGGCGGCTTGTTATAATCCTGTGTATGAACAAAGAAAACGATGTGCTCAAGAAATTTTAACAGACTGTTCTCATGTTTTATGCTATCCAAGAAATCTGTTATTCTGGCCTCTTTGAACTTGTTCAAAAGTAGTACTGAAAAGACTAAAAAGAAAAACATGTTTAGTCCCCCAATTTATATTGTTTTTGTAATCAGGCCCACACTCTGAACTAATTCACTAGCCCTTATTTAGATGACCTGACTTTAGTCTTCGCCAACTTTTCTTAGGCACTCTGTTTGTTTGTTCCCTTTTAATGTTTTCCTCCGTCACAGACACACACACTGAATCATTTAGAGCCTGGCATAGACAGAAACGGAAGGGAAGTAGACAGTTTCTCTCTCTGGTCTGATTTTTAAGTAAGACTCAGTGCCTCTATTCGTGTCCGTATCTTTTCATCACTTAGACCTCTTTGCTTTTAATCTGCATGTTTCTCTTTTTCAGACTTCTCCGAACCCACCTTTTCTCAATACTTCAGCCAACTTCTGTTTCAAGTGACCTGGTAAAAAAAAAAAAAAAAAAAAAAAAAAAAAAAAAGGATCAATACATCCCATATGATTTGGAACTTGTGCCCCTGAGATCATACACGACGACTTTACTTAGGGTGCTGCAGGGGTGCTGATTGCACATTGCCTCTTCTGTCGATATTCATGGCATGTGTTGTGTGTGGTCATAGCAGGAGGCCAAACAGCATCTGTGACGGAAGTCGACTATATTACGACTTAACTGCTACCGTGTTGTCAGCACAAGCGTACAAACAAGTAACTTTCCCGGAGTTATCAGTAAGGTGCAAAGTGACCATGGAAACAGAATGTGAGAAAGTTCACATTTCAGTTCACTTCTCGCTCAGGCGGTTTCCTCTCGCCGGAGCCAATGTTTGCATTAATGCGGTATGTTTAAAGACTACATGTCTGTGCAAACTACTGAAAGATTACATCATGCAAAAAAAAAAAAAAAATGCTGCAGGTGATGTTCTAGTGTCTGAACGACAGAGATGCGGTGAGTGAAGGCAGTGGGCGAAGCGGGTGGGGGGTTACCAGTAAAAGGTGGGTTTTAAAAGATATAACATTAGTAGTCTGAATTTCTGAGGGACATGTGCCATTGTAGGTAAATACCCAAAGCATTAATAAGTATTAATTTATGGTTATGAATGTCCTCAAAACAATCCTCATATCAGAGTATAGAACATTTCATAGTACTGAAAATGCTTTTAGATAGAGATAGATAGATAGATAGATAGATAGATAGATAGATAGATAGATAGAACTTTATTAATTCCTCGGGAAGTTTCCTCTGGGAAATTTAGTTTCCAGTAGCAGCACACCGGCGAAGTACAGTTAAAAAGAGGGGGGGGGGCAATGAAAAAGGAGAAAAATCGAATATAGCAGCAAAAACCACAAAGAGACACAGAGTGCTGATAGATAATGATGGAGACTGATGATAAATAATGATAGAAGTGTTTTTAAATTATGAAGGAAAAAAAGGCTATTGCACGGTCAGAGTGTTTGATTGTCCAGTAAGTGTTTTTTTTTTTCATCGTTCCTGTTCCTCCCCATCCTCCTCTGTCCCCCTGTGTCCCCTCGCCCTTGCCCCCAGCGAGGAGATACGCACAGCAAATCGTGTCCATCTGAAGACACTGGTTAATATATGGTTACACCTAACACACCTGTTTTTTTTTTTCCTTCCGATTTTCGATTTGACGCAATACATCTTGTAGTTCTTCCTCCCAGTTTCATGTTCCTCTCTCTCTGTCTCTTACTCATACACACACACACACATCTTGCATGTGGAGCAGGTTTGGCAAGTGCTGTTCTTGACCGCTTAGGACAGCAGGCGCAGTGTGACAGGATAAGTGTTTTTTTTTTTTTTTTTTTTAACACCTGGCAACAGGAGTGTCTCTGTGTGTTTGTGTTCTGCCGAAACAGCAGGTTTATACAGGGAGGGAACTGGAATTGCAGTTAGTTCACAAACAGGCAAACACCGGCTCCTCACAGGCAGGTTCAGAGGGAGTGCTGAAGGAGAAAAGGACTGAACTGGTTTAGAATTAGCCAACATTACATACACAAAGGAGCGAAGGAGGCCTACACTTTTTATCCTTTCTTTCTCGTTCTTATTATTTTATCACCGCTGTTTGCTTTCTTTCTTTATTTCTGGTCTCAGAGAAGACCATTCAGGAGACTGAGATTACTAGGCATACTGGTAGGTATAATGACTTCAATATATGAGTGTGTGTGTGTGTGTGTGTGTGTATAAAGTTTAATATTATGTTTTATATGTTTTTTCTTTATATTTATTAGACTAAGGCTTCACGTCTTAAAGTAATGATTGTAGTTTCTCTTTCCTTAGGTGAGCGGTGCTTGATATAATAAGGATTACTACAGTTGTGGAATAGGGATACGTGCAGTATACCGACACGACTGTTGGTCTCAGGCGCATTAAAAAGACAAGAAATTTCACTAATTACCTTCTGACGAGGCACAAGTTTACTGAAAAGCTGGTTAAGATGTGTAGCATTCTGGCTGTTATACAGATTAAGGACATGATGTTTCCCAAAAATGGTGTGAAACAGCAATGATGCGTAGTATTAATTGAGTCTTTGGTGAAAGGTTTAATTGGATTTCTAGTTAAAATGTCTGTAAAGGGAATAATGGTGGATGAGAAACAAGACTGTAATAACTCTGGATGTGATCCAGGACTTGTCCTATTTTACATGAGATTTCAGATGACAGAGTTTTCACGTCGGAAAATGATTTGCCTCTTGGCAGATCCGATCTCAGGTTGGTCGCCTTACCCCGATGGATTATTCTTTGCAATTGAAGCAGGACTTTGTCCACAAGAGACTTGGAGAAATTTCCACTGCTGCTGGTAGAATAGGGCTGGTGGGAATTCTGTGGCAGATGGGAGTGTTGGGGTGGGAAGCGAAACAGGTCATTAATGGGAAAAGAGGAAAGCTGATTACATACTGGCCTAGAGCACTGTAAAAATCCAGGACAACTGACAGATGAACCTCTGTGTGTGTGTGTGTGTGTGTGTGCGCGTGTGTGTGTGTGTGTGTATTGGGGGGGGGGGGGTGAATAGTAATTTGTGGAATAATACTATGCACTGTTAAATCTAAGCCGTTATGAAGCAGACAGTACACTCTGATATACATACTCAAATATTCAGTAATCCAAGGCATTACAAAGTGTGATCATCATAATTTTAAGGGCGTGACATGCAAAGAAGAAGAGTGACAGGGAAGGTGATCATAGCTCTTTGACACTGTATTTAATGTAGGATAGGTATAGGGTAAGAGAGTATAGCCATATGTAACTGTCTTCACTGTGATAAGAAAATAACAAAAGGTGCATAATGCAGGAAATAATAATAATAATAATAATAATAATAATAATAATAATAAAGGAATCTTGGTAAGTACAAAATTATTATTATTATTATTATTATTATTATTATTATTATTATTATTATTATTGTAGTGAAGCTTATTTTCGCTCTGCTATAACACACTTTCTAAATCCATTAGCAAAGTGGAGATTTTTTGATTACTAAGGTATAAATAGTTCCTATTAAGGAAGTCATGGATTCTCAGAGCTAGAGACTGACTTGGGCCCCGATCAGTTAATCAACAAGTCGTCTGTCTCTGCCTGAGAGATATTTTGGGTAAATTGGCGATCTGGTAAAGGTCAAGCAGCTCCTCTGGTTTCAGGTATTTTGGAAAGAGAAAGGACCATGGGCTTGTGCGTGGGATGGATCTTAGCTGTGTTTTCTTTTTTTTTTTTTTTTGTTTAATTTTTTAATTCTGTCTCTTTCTAGACCTCTCATCCTCGCTCTTGCAGTATTCCTGTGGATCACTGGATTTGGTGTTGAAAAAGAAAACCTCACCTCTTCCCAGATCATGTCACAGCCACATTGTTGGGAAGCCCTGCACCGATCCCTCAGCTGCACAGAGGAAGCCAGCATCACAGAGACCACAAGGTACATCTATATACTCTATATTTATCCAAGCATCTATCTGACACATCTGACTGTGGAGCTAATGACACATCTACTGCCTCAAGTGACGGCAGCTCAATTACGGGCAAAGTCGTGTGAACATAATGTGGTTTCGTTCGAAGTGTGTAAAGTCAAGCCTGTGTGTCACACTGCTTTTCTTATTTTGTTTCTTTTTTTTTTTTGCTTTCATTTGGCTCTTGTATTTGAGATCATCATCGTAGGTGTAATGATCGCAGCCTGTAGTTTTATAGAAATGTGCTACTTGATAATGTATAGTTATAATAATGGATAACCAGAAAAAAAGACCAGTAGGTTGTTTATTCCCCTCCCCATCTACTGACCCGTGTTATGATTACGGTACAACCGGCCAATTTCAGCAGTCCTCATCCCTTGTGAATCACTGACATGGCTGTACGTTTAGTTCTTTGCACACGTGGAATGTACCTTGCGTTGATTTCACGCCAGCGCGCTCTCTGAGAGCCGTCTTGAGACTCTGTCAGAAAAATCAGGGACTGCTGAGTTACAAATGGAAGTGTTGCATTTCACACTTTTTCAAGGCATAATTATAGATTATATATACAGTATAGTATATGAATGTTATATTCACCCACAGGCGTGAGTGTGCCAACGTCAGACGGAGCGACACGTCGGTTGGGGTATTTCCCTGGTCGTATCAGATGTCACAATGCCGAGGTGGCTTGTGACGACAGCGGCCCCTGCATGGCGCGGGACTAACGCTAGGAAGAAGAAGAAGAAGATATATTATAAAGATTTGACTTGCTTTCAGACAAAGAAAGTGTTTTAGTATGTCCTTTTCTCTTAACCTGCCCCACCATTGTTGGGGAACTAAGTTCCTTCAATGTGAAGTAGTTCCAGACTCCAGCTCAGATTAGGGTTTGGGTTATAATCAATCATTTTTAGTGTTGCACTTAACAAGAGCTTGTCTGAGGCCAGAACTAAAAAGACACTTTAGAAGGAACATCTGGGCTGGCTGTCCTCATGTTTTTAAGTGCGTATAAAGGGAACACGCGTGATCAAAACCACTCTTTTACTGATGCTGGGAGTACAGATATTCAACAGTACTGTAGAACACGAGAACCTGTAGACCAGCGTTTTACTTATTTCAAAAATAACTAGCCTATATCCTCAGAGCTACACTGTGTGTACATAAGTGTGGTATATAGACAATACACAAAATTTTCATTTATTTATTTATTTATTTTTTAAAGAGTCGTTATAATGCATGTATACATGCAAGGCAGTAGAGACAGTAGGAGCTGCGTGTCGGGGTTGCACAGGATACTGATGTGAAAAAGCGTCCCGTAGCAAAACGATTACTGAAAACGGTAAATTGTCCATACCTCTGAAACGACAGGTGCAAGATGTCGGACTACTGATTAGAAAGTCGGGAGTTCAAATCCAAGCACCACCGAGCTGCCACTGTTGGGCCCTTGAGCAAGGCCCTTAACACTCAAATGCTCAGTTGTATAAATGAGATAAAAAAAAACAAATCAAAAGTAAGTCGCTCTGGATAACGGCGTCTCCCGAATATCTGTAATGTAACATGATGGCATCAGAGCAGCACCATTTTTGGAAGAAATGATCAACAGTGTTTCCATGTAAAAATGTGTCATGTGATATCCTTTATCAGTGAGTTTTTAGTCAAAAGACCCCGTCGTTGTAGCTTTTAAAATGCAAATTAAAAATGTCAGTTGCTCGTCAAGAACAGTACGATTTAAACATTTCATAGCGTGACACTGTTAGTGGATTAATGCAGGAGCTTTACTAAACTTTTACTAAATCTAAGCCTTGTGGTAGTTCTAATGTGCACCATACTTGTTCATTCGAGAAAAAAAACTGACCTTAAACATGCAGTGGATATTTCTTCATTTCTGTTTCCTGTTACTTCGTTTTTGCAATCATGATTCATGATCATATTAGGACCAGTACTATGTTTAACCTGGTGTAGGGTTTAAAGTTAAAATGTTAACAGTATCTTGGATTTTTTTTGCTCGGTTGATTTGTCTTTCGAAGACTGAACAGTATTTAAATAATACTAAAAACCACTGGAGCATCCCACCAGGGGGCATAATTAGAGAGGAAGTACTCATTTTTTATTAGGTCTGTCCTTTCAGTTATTTACCTTTAGTCATTTGGATGATAACAACAGGGCATTCTATAGTAATTCATACCATTTTTAAACTACTGTCAGAGACCATTTGTGGTTTTAAAGAAGCATCAACATTAACATTGTCTCCACCTTTGTTTTTGCTTATGTTTTAGATCACAATAGTAATTGGTGACATGTCTTACATTTGAATGATCCTTTTTTTCCCTTCCCCTCAGTAATTCAGCTTTATTTACATGGGACTCCATTTAAGTTTTTTAAGCAGATGTGAGTTAAAGCTAAAAAAAAAAGGGGGGGGGGGAGACTTTCTGGAATCCATCACTTCTGTACATTCTCCCTCTTTTAATTTACATGTGTATGTGTGTTTGTCTGTTGTCTTTTTCAGTAGTCGTGAGAGAAAGGAAGGAAGTGTGACGAACACAGCCCAGAAAGACTGCACATATCTGCACACAACCTTTAGAATAGATTCTCACTCACACATGCACCATATGAAACGCATACTATACGAATATGTACTAATTTTATACATTTTGCATGTTGTGCATTTATGCAGAGAGACTTCTGAGTTTATGCTGAGAGGTTACAAATAAAACTGTGGCTTTGTGTTCGGGGCGAAGGTATTCTTGTGCAACCACAGTATGACTGATTTCTACTTCCTGTTCACAAAGCAGGAAGCTTTTGGTTGTGTGAATAGCTAGTCTGCACCTTTCTGGTTTGTGCTCAGAACCCTGTATATTCAGTGGATTAGGACGTAGCAGTATGGAGGCTTCATCACATGGCTATATGTTGAGCAACTTGAAGTGGTCCTTCATCACGCTGCGAAGACTTGTCTAATTCGTTTTTTCCTGTTTTTTTGGGGTTTTTTTTAAAAATCGTTTCTTTTCTCTCAGTGCCCCCTAAGCCTACACGTCTTCTGGCTTTGCGCCAGGACAAGCAGATCCCTCCAGCACCTTCTCGCCCTCTCCCAATCCCTCCGCCCAAACCCAAAAGCCTCGCATCCGAGCAGCAGAAGCATCCTGCCAAGAGTGTGTGCCTCCTCATTGAGAAGTTTGAAAACTCCAGGTAAGGAAGTATACGTTTTGGGAAGTTTTGTGATATTAGTACCATGTTATTAGATTATTTCTACATAATATACCTGCAAAGTTGTGTATGTGTTTAGCTTTGGGTACAGATATATCTTCTATGTTATCAAAAATGTTTGTTTTTATAGTAACCATTGGTTACTTATGGCTTATTCCGCCTCTGTGGCTCGCGTTAACCTTCTTTCTCCTTTTTGTATTGCCTTTCTTTACATGTGTCCAGATAGCAACATAATACTCTTTCTCTCCAAATTAATTCTCACCAATACCTGTGTAGTCGTATGTAAACTGCACATTCAGCTAAAACGTAATTGCAGTGCCTGTATGCATTGGTGGAGTTGTCACACCAAGTTTTCGGCTTATTACAGTACAGAAGTGTGTCTTGACCGTGGTTACTGGACATTCTCTTTCCCGTAATTTCATTTTTTTTTTTTCATTCTTTCAAAAGGGTGTTGGTTTTTCAAACGAGACTTTGTTCCTGTTAGTATCAGGGAGCGTTTTATTATCTACATTACAAAAATGCTAACATTGCAACAACTCAGGTAATGTCCTGATGACAGTAACTACATGCTAACCACACAGGAACTGACCGTTCGAATGCTCAAATATAGCAACTAATTTACGATAAATAATTGTAAGTGTAAATGGAAATGGCTGCAATGCAATGTTATACAAAGTATTCGATTTGTATGTGTGTTCTGTGCAAATAGGGGATCATTGCAGGATGTGTAAATGCATTCGAATTGTTGTACGGTGTGATACAAGTACAGCTTGATAATGATATAGCTTGATGGTGGGAGGTTGCACAGTAAGTGCGTTCATAATGCTGATAATCGGTGATACTCTCTGAAGAAAAGTCCAGTCTCAGAATAAGCTGAAATAACTCTCTGAAATAAAGATACCATACTTTTTTTTTTGGTCACCATTAATGTACTATTAATGATGTATCTTTTGTACCTCTAATATATATCTTTTAACTTGGAAAAAATGTAATCAAATTGAGGCACATAATTAGGCCTTAAGGACAAGTTTAAAGTTTTAATCTGAATGTTAGTTAAAGATTCACTTCACGCACCTTCCAAGGTATGAGATGCACACTAAAGGTCCCTTGAGAATACCACCCCAAAGGTGAGGGAAAGCAGTATTTTTAAGGGTGTAACTCCAAAGCTGCAAAAAGATGCCAAAAAAGGTATACAAGAAATACTGCTGTGTTCCATCTGTAACAATGTGAAGTGTCATCGTTGCATGTTTAGATGATCTGTAACCGCAGAGGTATTAAAGACAAAGTATGAAGTGGGTCTGATTCCTTAACTTGATGTACGTTTTATTAGTTCACTTTATATTTAAAGATGCAGCTTGAGTCTCTTGTGTGAATAGCTAGTCTGCACCTTTCTCTTGTGTCTTCAGAACTTTGTTTCACTTTGTTCAGTGGATTTGGACTTAACAGTGTGGTGGCTTCATCACATGTTTTGGTAACTTAACATGAATACTTAAGTACTGTTGAAACTTGGGTCAAGTCTTCTAATCAAGCTAAACAGGAGAATTTCCAACAACAGTGCTTTATTCTTTAATTGATTTAATAGATCTATTTATCCAAAGCAACTTGCAGTCGAGATACGAGCCATACACAGAGCTGAGCAGTTTAAGGTTAAGGGCCATGCTCAGGGGCCAAGCATTGGTTCAGAGGTTCAGGCAGTCCTGAAATTTGCTGTGTGTAAACAGAGACTTGCCTTGTACCTCCAGGATTTGAATCGCACCGTTTCATTTGTCTAAAAAGCAAAACAACCAGATGTTGACGTATACATGTTTGCTCTGTTTTAGGGCCCCAGTTCTGGGAGTCCAACCCAGAAGTGCCCACGGTTCGCACCTGAGCATGGAGGCTCCAGCGGCTGAAACCACAGAACAGCCTCAGGTTAATGAGTCTGAGGTGAAGGACTCTGGGAACAAGCTCTTCACGGATGAACTTGCACTTAAAAAGGATATAGATTTGCCTGCTTTAGACTTTTTACAAATAGACCGTGTCAATGACACAAGCAGTAAAGACAAACTTGACCAAGAGTGCCACAGTGGAGAAATGGACATGAACCACAGTGACGACCATAACCATAATGGTGCAGAGCATACAGTTAAAGACATGGATTGTAGCAGTACGGACGCAGGACATGATGTTGGACGTTTAATAGGCGGCCCATGTGCAGGGCAGGTGAACGATGTGACGGAAGCAAACGGGAAGATACCAAATCGCGACAGTGGAATAGACAGCCCGTCCTGCGGCGCCGAGGGAGAGGCGTTTCCAAATGAAGTGCCCATTGAAGAAGAAGACAGGAACGACAGCTTAGCTACAGAAACGGAGAGTGTGTCTTGTGTTACCAGTAGCAATAAGCGGGACTCGACACAGGACGAAGATAGCGACTTGGATGAAGGGAGCAGCGAAGAACCAGAGAACCTAGAAGTAAAAGTAAGGATATATAAATACAGACACACGAGTATTACACGTAGTATAAGTGTGTGATTGAGACGCATTACAGTGTGGCCCTTATAACGGTACTTCCGTTGTCCACTTATATGTCATGGTTTGTTTTTACAAGGCATAATGTTCGATATGTAGCATAGGTGGCGTCATGCCAACTGCCTCATATTCCTATTTATCTTCCTTCCTTAAGTAGCTGGTGTGGTTTTGATAAGTTCCCACAAAAGTACATTTTAAAACTGACTGCTTAACCACATTTTTACTGGCTCTTGGTGGTACGTTTTGGTGAATTGTGGAATAGAAGGGGTTGTGCAGCTGCTGTGGAGTTTTTTTTTATTTTTATTTTTTTAAAGATTTGATTAAATTTAGTCATTGTCACTGTGCAGTGCACCAGCACAAAGCCACCTAGATGCAGTTAGGATCGAAGTAGAAGTGCCAGTGGCAAAGCAGCACTGAGTGATGTAGTACACGAAAGAGACAAATGAGGTAGAATGGCAGTAAAGTGCACAGTGATGTAAGTCAGTGTAAGGTCCAGTAGAAGAATCTGCAAAGCTGTGTATAGTTAGTCCATTTCCAGCGAGTGCTTGGGGAGTTTGGGGAAGGGGGGGGGATTATCACCATTTCAACAGATCAACAGCACATGGGAAGAAGTTGTTCCTTATCCTTCTGGAGTGTCACTCATCACTTGACAACAAAAAAAAGTTTTTTGTTTACCATCAATCCAAAGGTTGATCCAACCATATACGTAGCATGATGTCAGCAGTAAACAGTAAAGTACCGAGTAATTCATGTAAACAGGAAAAGCAAGTTCTGTTTCTTAGATCTGTGTACTATTCGAACGCATATCAGACAGTGACTTCATCAGGCTTAACGTGAAAACAGAGGTATGGAAAAGACTGGCACGCCACCTCCTCCTTCTGTCCCATCTTAGCTCTGGTGACAATAGAGTTGCTCTTGCTCTTTAGTAGCTATGTGAAGGTATGTTGGTTGTTTCCGGAGTGGTTGTAGTCATCAGTGTCATTCATTTCATGCCACCTTTTGTTTATATACACGTGCCTTCCTGTTTTGAATTCTGACAAGTTACAGGAAAAACCAGTATCAGCTTGTGCTCTTTTTCTACAGTATATACCTGTCTAGCTGTCCGTCTCTTTCCTTTTACCTTTCACTGTATTTCCCTCCCCAAGAATTTGCATTTTACTGGAAAGCCTCTGCGAACGGACACGTTTAAAGTCTGCATAAAATCACTGACAAAGCATTGCAAGCCACCACATGTTTGGCGTTTGATGCCACTTTTGCAGAAAGCAAAGTACAAAGCCTCAGTCTTCAGCCTCAGTTTTCATTTAAAATGCAAGCCGGTGGTGAAAAGCCTCTGTGAACGAACACGTTTAAAGTCTGCATAAAATTTTGCTTTACGTTAGGAAACTGGGATGGTCGAGGACCTGTATTTTGAGGTGAATTTGTGATGAATCTTGAATGAATTTGATCTCTGAGACTGCTGCTGCAGTTGTGTTACACAGCTTAGTAATCAATTTAAGCAGCTTAATGCATGATCAGGATTTCATTATAGACAACCTTATCATGGATCCTGGGAGGATTAAACCCTTTGGCAAGAACTGGAGGAAATGTCACTGAAAAATAAGACCAAGAGAAAGAGTAGCATGATCTATGAAGTGTTCATTTTTATTATTTTTTTTAAATCCAGGTGTGTCAGGAAGCATTCATTCTGTCTTTCAGATCCCCACCGGAAACACCCTACACACACATATATATATACACACACACAGAACACACCCTAACGGCCTGTGTGTGTCTCTGTGTGTGTCTCTGTGTATGTGTGTGTGTGTGTTTCTGTTTCCATGTTTTGGTATGTTTCTGTGTATATGTATGCGGACATGGCCTGTATCTTGGTGCAAATGTCCCAGTAAGGATAGAAATATTTTTGCCCATGTGAAGACATTTCGGTGTGTGTGTAAGAGAGTGTGTGTGTGTGTGTGTGTGAGAGAGAGAGATATATGCGACATTTTTAGTGATTCAGCTGTTGTGGTGTGTCATGGCACATTTAGAGACTGAAAATAGGGAAGAAAGAAAATGATGAGTAGCAAAGTTCCATGTTGACCGGTGGTGAAAAGCCTCTGTGAACGAACACGTTTAAAGTCTGCATAAAATTTATAGTTATAGTTAGCCCTCCAGTCAGGTTTACATGGGAAGGTAGTTTTGCCAGCAAACATATCTTTACGTTTTGTCTCCACCCATCACCTGCCATTTCCTCCTGCCTGCTTGGTCTGTGTGTGTCTTATATGATATGATATTACATTACAGTACATTACATTAGTGTTATTTAGCAGATGCTCTTATCCAGAGCAACTTATATCTATCTTATTTATACAACTGAGCAGTCCAGGGTTAATGTCTTGTTTAAGGGCCCAGCAGAGGCAGCTTGGCAGTGCTGGGACTTGAACTCACGACCTTCCGATCAGTAGTCCGACATCTTAACCACTGAGCTACAACTGTCCCTGAATATTACGTTGTCTGATAATTTTCTCAATTTACTAATACTGCTTTCTATAAATGTTGTTTTTCTATTATTAGAAACACAGTAGAGAGAGGAAGGGGTGGAGCTAGTCGGGGTCAGCTGCTGGGCGGGTAGGTGAGGATGGGTTAGGAAGAGAAATAGATTTTAGACCACAGCAATGTGGAAACCACTGTTGGAAGAATTGAAAAGATATGAAAGTGTGAATCAGAATGAAGTTCTGCATGTGGTATGCGACCTCTTTTGACCTTTGCTTCTTCGATTAAGTTTGATTCATTTACACGCACTGCGCTATCAGGAATGGCAGAAATGCCATAAGAAATGTTAAGCTGGCTAAATGGTTTGAGATGCAAGTGCGAGGCCCTTAGATTTTACAAAGCTAGCCTTTTTGACATTTTTATGTTGCGAAGTTCAGCGTAAACTATGGTAATATGCATAAAAGTAGTGGTAGTGAATAATAGGTTGAAGGTCTAACCAGGCACACACCGTGTATCACTTTTGCATTTTCATCACTAGAGTCATGGGTTGTAGGATATGTGTGGCAACTGCAGAACTCTACATTGAAAGAAATGTTTACTTTTGTTTATAGCTGTAATCAGAAGAGTTTTTATTGTTGATATCGGGGGGTGTCTCTTAGAGACCCATGAGAAAGCAGGGTCCTGCAAGAAAACTTCAGTAGGGATGGGTCAATTGCTTCAAGTAATATCATTTTCATCATTTAATTTTCATTTTCTTTCACTGGGTTTGCAGTCCGAGTCTGAGAAGTTGTTCAAAATCGCACAAGAGCTTCTCCATACCGAAGAAGCTTACGTCAAACGACTCAACCTGCTAGATCAGGTAAATCTCACAGGTGCACACACTGCCTCCAACGCTACTTCCTGTTTCAGATATCTCGCTTCCTTTTATAATCTCTTACTTTTATCCCAAGGACAATTTTTTTCCCCCATAACCGCCATACCATTACTTAAAGACTCGGATTTCTGTATTCACTTTTTAAATAAATGAAAGTGTACTTGTGATGTACTTGTTATATACTTGTGCTGAAGTGGCTAAAGCTATCTATCTATCTATCTATCTATCTATCTATCTATCTATCTATCTATCTATCTATCTATCTATTTATTTATTAATTAAAAATCTAAAATGGATTGTTAGACCCTAACCAGGTTAAACTGGACTATTAAAAATGTAGCGCAAAAAGGTCGTTTTTGTTCACATGGTTTCCCCTCATCGTCACAGCAACCAATAAGAGGATTCTCTAGCACTTGAATTAATTCTCCATGTCTGTTTACACAAATATAAAACAAAGTGGGTTCCTGGGTCTTTCAGTTAACAGGTCAACGAGGGATAAAGATGGTCTTTATTCCAATATTACCGTAAATCTGTGAGATTTATATCTGACCCGCCGTTTTGAGGGGACAGAATTAAAATGATTAGAGAACAGTTTATAGATTTCTTTTTTGTTGTTGTTGGTAATTGATGCATTTCTCTCTCTCTCTCTCTTGCTCTCACTCCAAATTATAGGTGTTCTGTACTAAGTTGACCAAGGCAGGGATTCCTACAGATGTGATTAATGGGATCTTTTCAAACATCTCCTCCATCTACTGCTTCCACCATCAGTTCCTGCTGCCAGAGCTACAGATACGAATTACTCAAGAATGGTGAGATTTCTTTCATTTTGTCATGTCATACATGCAGAAAGACAGATTTTATTTTGTCTTTTTCACTCATTACATATGAAAGAACAGTACAAAGGAACAGTACATCCAATCTCTGTTTGCATTTTATGGATAGTATAAAACAGAACACAAGAACACAAGCAAAATGAAATATAAACCCAATATATGATCATTTGCATATTCCTAAGTGGTTAATTGTCGTTGTTCACTTTGTCTGTGAGAAACGGATGCATTTGGGTTGAACTGTTCCTTCAAAATGCTGCTTGGTGTTGGTTATTACTTGTTATACTATTAATAAGTTAGAGGTAAATGTGTTGGCTGTGTTTGACAGAAATGACCAGCGTATATGTATGTGTATACCTAAATACTTATATAAAGCTTTTATGTAAGTATAATATGGAGGCAAATGACTCCATATTAGAGAAATCGTTTGTGTTTTTGTGTACATGTGTATTTAGTCAGGAAGAATGGCTGTACAGTATCAGTTCAGTAGAGGTGATCACATGTGCCACTGTATTTGTGTATCTGACTGCCTTACAGGAACACAAATCCACGTATATGTGATATCCTGCAGAAGTTAGCTCCGTTTATGAAGATGTATGGGGAATACGTCAAAAACTTTGACCGTGCAATGGACTTGGTCAACACATGGTCCCAAAGGTCAACCCATTTCAAAAGCGTGGTTCAGAACATCCAGGTCAGAGCCAGTGTGTACGGACGTGTGTCATTTGTGAGCTGGAAAATGTACGGAGTTGTATAATGATCGTCATTATCATGAAATTTGGGAATAGCTTCCACAGGACTTACAGGACCGTGCAAAAGTTTTAGGCACGTGCAAGGAAACGCTGCCAAGTAAAAATGACTTCAAAAATAATGAAATTAAATCTTTCCACTCAAACGAAAAATACCACAACATGCAGGAAACGATAATAAACTAAACAAAGTCAAGATTTGGTGTGACGACCCTTTACTTTTTTTGTTTTTTTTCTTAAACAGTAATCCCAGGCACAATGTGTACAGCTTCATAAGGAAATGAGGTGGCAAGTT
>JAQMCW010000038.1:17634579-17645050 GCA_030068335.1 Chrysichthys cranchii
CGATTTGTTATCTCAGATAGTATTGACAACAATGAACCTCCTCATGACTGCTTGAAGAACTTTGGACAGTTTAGCGTGTGTTTTCCAAGAGGTGGCGCTAGCCGTTGTTTGCCGAAACAGATAAGTAATGTTACGGTGGGCTTATCAAAATGGCGTCCATGGCGGTACTTCTGCTTATTGCATAAGTAATACATCTTGCTCCGCTTTAGAATCTTTGGTAAAATGTACATGAATTCCCATTTGGAGTTTTCCAAAAGGCACATAAAGATTCTATGTTCCACTTGGCATAAATGTCAAGCATTACGTTTGGAGGAAACCTGGTCACCCAGCCAGTTCATTTCCCAAAGTTAAGGTCAGTGGCAGCGTAACGTTCAACGAAGTCTTTTCAGAATCCAGAGAAAGGTTAACAGAATTGTCCCGATGCACTTGCATACCATGGGCAATGCTGCTCTCAGGCCCAAACTGCCAGGCGTGGCTTTTCTATCTTATTTTCTGTCGACGTAGGGCAAAATAAATACTGAATAGTGATTTCTGTACGCCAAAACTGATGCTTCATTTGACCAGACTTTGGTAACCATTTGAGAATGAGCCCATACTATGGATATCTTGAAATAGTGTCATAGTGACAGTGTCCATCTAACCCAGCTGAGTTTGAGTCCTTCCGTAAGAAGGAATGGAGACAGAGCCTCAATCCAGCTGTGCCAAGATTGTAGCACCATGCGCAAAAAGATGTTTGTGATGTATGATGCCATCATATTTGGAACACTTAGCTACCTGTGTGGGTGTGTTAATGTAATGGTGCCTGTTTGTTTGTGGTGCAGAATACCTCTATATCCTCCTGAGATCACATTTTCCTCCAAACTACATTGTGTGTATTTCCTTGTAAGACCCTCATATGAGGACCATTGGGTATTAGTCTTTTGCCAAACTTCTTCCTGTTTGGAGACAATGATCACGTTGAATAGTTATGAAAAAAGAGAAACAGAGAGGAGGAATGACTAGATTAAACTTTGGCTCTCAGGAGGATATATTTAGGAGCAGTTTGCCACGCTGGAGTTAAGCAGTGTTTTCTTCACCACTTTGCTTAGGACCGGAAGCTGTCGAAAGTGGAGAGACAACGCTTCAAGGAGGAGGCTGAGATGTTGAAGGGTCTGCAACATCCGAACATAGTACGGTTCTATGACTTCTGGGAATCTCTGCTCAAAGGGAAAAAATGCATCGTTCTGGTGACAGAACTCATGACCTCAGGGACTTTAAAAACGTGAGTCAAATCTGCAGACTTGGGGCTTGGCTTAAGGAAAATCGATTTTCCCTTTTGATTGATTGAACTCCTCTTAATCTTGATCAGTGGCCGTGAAATAATAAACATGATTTTGTTTCATGACTTTTTATTGCAGAGTTGTTGTTTTTTGTTGTTAAACATTATATGAATTAATATTTTAAGAGGACAACTGAAAAGGAGGTGCTGATGCTACTTCCACTGGAGATATCTGATACGTGGCCCAGAGGGCTTTGCAGACCATCGCTATAACAATATGTCTGATCTGGTTAGTCAGGATACCCAAGAGTAGCACAGTTGTGCTCTGATGTAATAAAGGTCCTCAAGAAGTTTATTTTTGGAGCTCCCATATGAATGATTATTCCCAAGACCAACTTATTTAATCATGTCCATTTGGAGATGATGCGTTATCAATTATGCTGACCACAGATGTACGAAGAATAGGTTGCTTATCTGTTGCTTAATGACAGTAAGACTATGTATTCCGCATAAGTGGGGTGCCTGAACCTATTATACAGTGCATATACTGTATTCAGCCCATTAGGGAAACTTGTGGTAATGTGATTATCAGTGTTTCACTGTCCGTAATTGAAGATAACCAAAGAATATTGATGAAGACGTCCAGGACAAACTTTTCAAGCAATGAGTTAAAATTGTTGCCAAGTATAATTAAAGTAATGAACAGGGTGACAGTCGTGAATCTTTCCTTTGTCTGGGTTTAAAGGTCACAAAAATAAGTACTGGCTTTAGGAGAAATCATGTGCATTGGTCATGAGCACAGTGATTCCTCTGTATTTATTTATTTTTTTTCTTTCATGGACGTGGGGCAGATTTTGTAATGATTCTGTTGTGCTCTACAGCTATCTGAAGCGCTTCAAAGTGATGAAACCCAAAGTGTTGCGAAGCTGGTGTAGGCAAATCCTGAAAGGCTTGCACTTTCTACACACCCGTGCCCCTCCCATCATCCACCGGGACCTGAAGTGTGACAACATCTTCATCACAGGTCCAACAGGCAGTGTGAAAATCGGAGACCTGGGCCTGGCCACACTTAAGAGAGCTTCTTTTGCAAAAAGCGTCATTGGTGAGATACCAGTGCAATCCAAGTATGAAGATACGCAATCCACATAGAATTAGTAGGTTTGAACTTCTTGCATGCAGTAAACAGAAGAACACGTGTTATAGCAGCCCTCTGGTCTTTTCCCCTTGCTTTCAGGCACTCCAGAGTTCATGGCCCCGGAGATGTATGAGGAGCACTATGATGAGTCGGTGGATGTGTATGCCTTTGGCATGTGTATGCTGGAGATGGCCACATCAGAATATCCCTATTCAGAGTGCCAGAATGCTGCCCAGATCTACAGAAAAGTCACCAGCGTGAGTCTTGCCTTTCCATTACTGATACCAATACTGATCAGAGAAGCTCTTCATTATCATATATGAAGTATATGCTGATCAAAATTAGTATACAGTTATGACTGTGATTTAATGTGCAATTTTCATGGCCTAACCTGGATTGTTGAGCCCAGTGGTGTACAGTCTGGCAATATGAACAGTATGGATAGTTTTAATGATGTTAAAATAATGCTGTGTATCAAACAGTTGGATTATTGGAAGGGTATTGGACTGAAACTACGTTAGTCAATAACTTTAGTGCAGTAACCCTCAGTGATCTTGTTCGTTTTAAAAACCTAAAAACAAGTGCGTAAGCTGTGACCATTGACCGTCTGTTAAGTTGTTTAACCCAATTTAAGGAAAATCCAAGTGAATAGCTTGGGCCACCATTTTCATAGCAAGTCATCTCCAAGCAGCCCCTTTGACTTGCTGGGCAAGTGCGGGGTGTGTGATGGGCATGTGTGGGGCAGTATGGTTTCAATTTAAATATTCTACCAGTATCCAAACTTGGTGTTAAAAATTGCCATCACATGGTGTTTAAATACTGCAGGTGCAACTTGGCTTAGCTATTGATTTTGGTGGAAATGCACCATTAATGACTGCATTACCGGTTCTGGATACTTTCTTCTTGCATTCATGCTTTTTCCTTCTCACTCTTCTCTCTTTCTCATTTAGGAGTACTATAGTGTACTGCTTGCATTTTGCTATTTTAATCTCTAGCATTTTGCCTTTGTGCACCACCACAATGGATTTGAAGTGAAGCAGGCAAGATGTCCGTGAAGTGTAAAGCTTAGCTTTAATTCATTGTTTAAGAAAAATGTTGCATTAACACTTTAGGAATTTCAGCCATTTTTACATAGTCCCACCATTTTTCTCAAATTTAAACGTAATTGGACAATTGACAGATGAGCAGTTTTATGGCATGTGTCCTCGTTATTTCTTAACAGATTCAGGATATAAAAGGTCTGGAGTTGGGTCCAAGTGTTGAATTTGCATTTGGTAGCTGTTCAGGAGAGCTCTTGTTGTGCTGTGCATAGAAGGAGTGAAGGAGACCATCATTAGGCTGAGAAAACAAAATAGATCTGTCAGAGAGATCTATAGGAGTGGCCAAGTCAATGTTTTGGTATGTTCTTAAAGAGAAGGAATGCATTGCTGAGCTCAGCTACATCAAAAAGCCTGGAAGACCATGAAAGACTAAAATGGATGATCATTGAATTTTTTTTCCTTGGAGAAGACAAACCTTTTCACAACATCTAGCCAAGTCAAGACCTCTCTCGAGGAGGTAGGCCCATCATCTACAATCAGCGGACACGTTCATGAATATAAATTCATTAAAATACACCACTGGTAGCACTCAAACACAAAGGCCAGATTAGACTTTGCTCAAAAGCCTGCCTAGTTCTTTACCACGATTCCTTTGCCAGATGAAGCCAAGATTAACTTGAAGCAGAATGGTGGGAAGAGAAGCATATAGAGAAGGAAAAGAAGGGCTCATGATCCAAAGCATACCACATCATGTGTCAGGCATGGTGGACATGGGCATATGACGGCAAGTGAAACTCAGTCACTGGTGTTTGTTGGTGATGAGACTGCTGATAGAAGTAGCAGGATGAATTCTGAAGTAAATTGAGCTATACTTTTTGCTCAAATTCCGTCAAATGCTGCAAAACACATATAGGGCATTAAGTCACAGTACAGACGGATAATGACCCAGAACATACCACAAAAGCAACCCAAGAGCTTTGTAATGCAAAGAGATGGAGTGTTCTTAAATGGCTGAATCAATCGCCCCAGTTGAGCATGCTCTTCACTTACTGAAGGCAGAAAGACCCACAGTCAGTCAGCAACTGCAAGCGGTTATAGTAAAGGACCGGCAAAGCATCTCAAAGGAGGAAACCCAGCATTTGGTAATATCCATGGGTTATAGACTTTGGGTGGTCATTGACTGAAAAGAATTTTGTATCCAAGTATTAAAAATGATTCCTATATTATAATTAAGTTTGCCCAATTACTTTTGAGCCTGTGAAAATGCAGGGACTGTTTATTAAAAAAAAAAAAGAAGAAGAAGAAAAGGATGTAATTCCTAAACAGTTAATGCAAAGTCCACACTTTAATCACATCTTTCTGGCTTCGTTTCAAATCTATTATGGTGGTGTACAGAGGCAAAAATGCAAGAATGTCCAAACGCTGTCCAAATGGACTTGTCTGGACAACTTATGGACTTGTCTGTAACTCTTCAATTTTTTTTTTTTTTTTTTTTTTTTTTTTTTTTTTAAGGTGGGACCAGCAGATTAACTTTTGTCTTCTCGTTACGTCTTTATTAACAGGACTATTCGTCTTTTTATTAGAATATAATTCATTGAGATGTATGGCTGCAGTAAAAAAAAATGGGGGTGAAAACTATTTTTTGATGTAGCGCTGCAGATTGCCAGTGATCGTCCTGATTAAGTTCCTGGTAGATTTTCACTGCTCTTTAGTATTGCGTCCTGTTTAAACAAGCAGTGAGAAAACAAAGTTATCACATCATAACATCTTGTCCTCTCCTTCTTTCTTTGCAACTTAACCTCTTTAATTTTTTTTCTAGGGGGTGAAGCCTGCAAGCTATAACAAAGTCAAAGACCCTGAGATCAAGGAGATCATTGGCGAGTGTATTTGCCAGAAGAAGGAAGAGCGGTAAGTGGTGTATGTGTGTATGTCTAAAGGTGGACAGTTGGGGAGAAACAAGTGAAGGCTGCTTGACTGGCTTGCTCGCTCTGCCCACTTGGCCCCATCTTGGCCATCCATCTCTCTGTAGACCAACTCCAAAAATTTTAGTTGGATATCCCGGTGTCCTTGTGCTGAATGGACTGTACAGCAGAATTAGATGGTAGTTAGTCAGTGCTTTTCTTGATTTTCTCTACGGCTCTTGCATGTTCAAGGTACGTCTTGTGTGTCTGTATTATTGTATTGTTTACTACAGTGACCCCGTCTAGCAGGAGTCTGGTGAAAGTGCTACTACAGAGTGAAACCGTAATCCATGGCTGTGTTCTTTTCAGATACAACCAGAGATTCTCTTACATCCTTGTCACATTCTCTTACTTTCACTTGTGCATAAACTTACATGCGGTGTTTACTCTGAATAAGGCCTTTAATCCAGGTGAAGCTCTATGGGTGGTGTTTTTAGACAAATAGCTGTTTTTCTACGTCTCATTGGTTGAAAAATTAGTTTGACTTTACTTTTATGCTTTGCCTGATGTATGCTCTGACTTAACTGTGTGTACTTGTAATTTCTTTCTCCTGCTCCGCTAGCATCCCAATGCACCAATGAATTTAGAGGAAGAAAGTTCACTTGTTAAAGCTTGAGTTTCGAAAAAAGTGTTTATTTCTATGCACTAGCTGTAGAAAAAATAACGTCTCAAAAGTGTTAACATGGATTAATCAGACTCTGTGGGGGTCCTTGACCCCATGCCTAACTGTGCGTGACCACAGTCACTTTGTGAACATGGTGGAAGCAGATGACAAAACATTGCAATGAAGGGAAAATGTATGTTTAAAAAAAAAAAAAAAAAAAAAAAAAAATGCCCAGATGTAACTGTTGATGGGAGCACTATTCTGGAACTGGATGGAAAAGTCCATTTAGTAAGAAATATTCGTACCATTTGAAGTAATTCAGTCCTGAAATCCCTCAACGCAAAGCATTCAGTACTGACCTCCAAACTCAATTCCAGTTTAGCTTCTGAAGCTAACATGAGCACTTTTTTTTTTTTTTTTTTTTTCCCCCCCCGCTAAAAAAAAAAAAAAAAAAAAAGGAGTGGCCACTCAAGATGCTTATATTATATTGTATTATATTATACAGGGGACCCTCGGCTTGCGAACGCCTTGGATGGTGAATGAACCAACGTACAAACTAAATTCCTGAACAGATTTTGGACCAACGACTGACATACACATACAGCCAACTCACACTTCGCGCCACAAACGTTCAGTTCCGCTCAAGTACTCGTGGTGTGAATGTGTTCAGTGCATCTTTTTCGTTGTGTATCTCTGCATTTCTGCGCTATAAGCCTTCATTATAGGTCCCAAGAAAGTGGTAGTGAGAGTCAGAAGCCTAAGCGTAAAAAAGATGAAATAAACAAAAATAATCGCAAAACATGAGGACCGCCACCATATCCCTCCGTCACCGTCCACCTACGCCGGCAACTACGTCTCCACCGCAAAGGGAACGTGCATTAAAATCATCTGTATTTCATTTAGGGTTTATTTTTCTATAATTAAGGTGATTTTAATTTTATTCTGTTTTATTGCCACACATAAACCCATAATACACTTTGAAAACATATTTTTGAGGGCTGAAACACATTCATTGTATTTACATTCATTTCAATGGGAAACATTGATTCGGCTCGCGAACAAATCGGAGCGAATTAAGTTTAAGCCGAAAGCCCACTGTAGCTTATTCAGTTTTAAACCACAGTACTGTTGAGTCCTTCAAGCTTGACTAGTCAGAGGATGTTCATTGTTTTCTGTAGCAGCATGGCTCCTACAGTTGTGGCTATAAGTTAGATGATAGATGTGCTCATTCTAACGTTCTCATTTCTGTAGAAACTCGTACAGAGGGACTTGGATGTTGGACACTGCATAATCAATGTGCCTAATAATAAATGGGTATTTTCCAGGAAAAACAATCTGTTCTGACAGGAACATGACTCGCCATATTACTAATGTGGTAAAGCATATAACTATAATTATGATCCTGTGACTCTTCTCTTCAGTTACTCCATTAAGGACCTACTGAATCACGCATTCTTTGCGGAGGACACAGGCGTGCGAGTGGAGCTGGCTGAGGAAGATGATGGAAGGAAGGCCTCGATTGCACTCAAGCTGTGGGTGGAGGACCCGCGCAAGTTGAAGGGCAAGTACAAGGACAGCGGCGCCATTGAATTTACCTTTGATCTTGAGAAGGACGTGCCTGAAGTCGTGGCTCAAGAGATGGTGAGCAGTGTTGTTTTTTAAGTTGCCTTAAAACTGGTATCATGATTTTTGATGTGTGCCAATTTAACTGGTATTATGAGTAACAAACTAACTTGTTTTATTACCTGCATCAGATTTTTTTACTGGGATCTCACCCCGACACACTTGGCTCACTCCTCCCCATTTGTCTCACTGACTGACTCCTGGAGCCAACAATCGCCCTTTATCTGTATTTCCTTTAATAGTCAACAGCAACTGCAATAAAAAAATCAAACTAAAATGCATTTTCATATAGTTTGTTTTAATTCAGTGTTCCAGATTCTGCATGGCCCCCTGACATCACTGATCTAGATTGCTTCAAATATTATTTATGTTTTTGTTTTTAGTAAGGCCAATCTACTTAATACAGTAGCTGCAAAGTTTGCTACAGGGCTTCCTGTCTAGCATAGTTGCGTGCAGATAGAGCATTGCGTTCTGACTGGTTTTCAGACAATTATATGAAATTCCTCATAACTGATTATGCTTTTGGTTTCTTCAGCCAAGCTTCATAACCAGCTTGTTGACTGTATACGGTGAAGCTTGTAGGGTCTAGAAACCATTGTGCTTTGCCCGGTTTAGTGCATCATGTAGCGTTCATAACTTGGGACAATTCAATTTGCAAAAAATGTGTGCTTGTATTTTTGTGCACTGCAGCATACAATGGCTGCCAAAATTAAAATGTAACATTTTAATATTAGAGTTTTAACCTTGACAAGTGCAAATTTGCAGATCTCGTGCTCACGCCGTGAGCGATTTGTATGTGCATGTTCACTGTTGAAGAGCTTTCATTCATATGCTGTGGACTTGTGGAACAGGGAAATTTTTGAGCAAGTTTCTGAGGAAGGAGGAATCTGTTTAAGAAAAATTGTCATGCTTTCTATGCTGCCTTAGGTTCGGGTTTGAGTAGAAATTTCAAAATCTATTATTGACAAATATTTATTTATATTATTAATTCCTTTTGGTTTGAATAAGGAACAGGACATGTTATGGTCTTAATAGAAAAATCCTAGCAACTATTTAATTCTATACATCAGTTAATATTTTTTAATGCATTTTGTGATTTAGAATCAACACTAGAGGCGACTGGGATTTATGTTTGTTCTTGGCCATGGTTACATACTGCTATAGCAGCACAGTTTTTAAAATGTTTTACAGTTGGGATTTGCTAACTAGGTCACGAAGCTGTAGTCTATGGGTATAAATGGGGAAAGTATAACTTTTTATTATGTCCTTCTGGTTCTTGTTTCCTTAATATATGCTGCTCTGTGCACCTACTGAAATAAAATTAAAACAATTTATGCAAGTAGGTGAAAAGACCAAATGCAGGTTGTAATTCGAGCCTGTCTTATCTTGGCTATGCTGAAAAGCAAGTCCAGGAAAAAGTGGCACATTCCTTTGTGTGTGTGTATATGCATGCATACAATTCCAAGGAAGTCTGTCAAAGCTCTCTCCATGTAAACACGGCGGTAAATTGAGAGTTCTTAAACAGCATCGCCTGAAAGCGCAAGACGTGCTCGTACACACATTTTTACAACCCGAAATGCTCCATTTAGAAAAAGGTTGATAGTTGGCTAATTTTGTATGTATGTCTGGACGTGTGTTTATAAATGTCATTTTTCCAGTGAAGATTGTGACTAGCTCAGGCTGCCTAAACTTGCCCTCACATGCTTTGCCCCCATGTATGCGATAGTCATCTCTGGGTTTTGACTTTGTTTTCCATCCTCCTCTTTGTGTATTATCTGAATGGTTACTTCCCTGTTCTGAAGAGCCCCTGCACTGCATGCTTTAGTATGTTTTCCTTCCCACATCATCTTATTTATAAGCCCTTAATGAGTGATATTACCTGTACATGGGCTGTGTATTTATCCACAGACTTCAGTGTCAGGGTCCACTGTTAAGACCCCAGGGAGTAGTGTCAATCTTTCTGCACCAGGATGCTTTATATTTAACAGCTTGAGCTTCGCTAGGCACTGTCTATCTATAGCTTCTTATTGGCTTTCATTTCAACACTAATTGGCATGTAATACCTTTCTGCTATAGGTTTTTGAAACCAAGCGTTTGTGTGTGTTCAAGCTGAGTGCCGCTATTTTCAGCTTCTCTACTTTTGTCACACTAGGGTGAAAAATGTTTGTCAGTTCTAACCGGTTGTCCTTTTATTACCAGAATCCTTTTTTATTTTGTTGATCGCCTATAGTGCAGAAGTATATATGTAGATAGTTATAGATAGATATGTAATTTTATGTTCTTTTTCTCTCATTCTGTCAGGTTGATTCTGGTTTCTTTCACGAGAGTGATGCAAAGATAGTGGGTAAGTCTATCCGGGACAGAGTGGCGTTGATAAAATGGCGAAGAGAACGCACCGTGTCTTCAGCCCTGCAGAGTGATATGGCTCAGACAATGCAAGCCCAGGTACCCCTTGGCTCTGTGCCCACTGTGTGTGAGCCCGTTGGCACATTAGAGCCTGAGGAAACGGAGGCAGACCAGCATGCCAGTCTGGCCCAAATGAGCAGCAACATTACCTCTGCTACTTGTGAGTTTGTTTGATGGCTGGGTGCTTCACAGTTTAATATTCTTGTGTGACATGAATTGTGTTTAAATATTTGTTTATTTTATTCCCCTCTTCCTCCTTCTCTCTAGCTGACAGTGGTATTGGCTCGATCATATATTGTGACTCTCACAGCAGCAGCTTGCACAGCGTTGTTTACCCGTCGCTGCAAGAACCCGTTTCCGCAGCAGTGCAGCAGGTTTGTATTGTCGCTTTTGTGAGAAAATTGAGACCCTCAGTGTTGACCAGGGATTTTAATCAAAATTTGT
>JAQMCW010000038.1:17690140-17701098 GCA_030068335.1 Chrysichthys cranchii
TGTGTGTGTGTGTGTGTGTGTGTCTCTGTGTGTGTGTGTGTGTGTGTGTGTGTGTGTGTGTGTGTGTGTGTGTGTGTCTGTGTGTGTGGTCTGTCTGTCTGTCTGTGTGTGTGGTCTGTCTGTCTGTCTGTGTGTGTATGTGTGTGTCTGTCTGTGTGTGTATGTGTGTGTGCGTCTGTGTGTCTCTGTGTGTGTGTGTGTGTGTGTGTGTGTGTGTGTGTCTGTCTGTGTGTGTGTGTGTGTCTCAGGTCCCCGACTACCTGGATCACATTGAGCGGCCCATGGATTTTCAGACCATGTGGACGAATCTGGAGTCTCATCGCTATCTTAGCTTCGATACATTCGAGGCTGACTTCCTGCTCATCGTCAACAACTGTCTCAAATACAACGCCAAGGACACTGTGTTCTACCGGGCAGCATTGAGGCTGCGGGAGGCAGGCAACAGCATCCTGCGACAGGCTCGTAGACACGCCGAGCGAATTGGCTATGACTTTGATACAGGCATGCACCTGCCCCGTGAGCCCAGCCCTGAATCCCCACGTGAGCGAGAGAAGGAGAGAGAAAGAGAAAGGCAGCGGGAGAAGGAGAGAGAGAGAGAGCAGGAGAGGGAAAGAGAGCGCTCCCCTTCTATTAATGAAGATGGTAAGTTGGTCTTCTGGTGATATGTGGAATTGTGTGATTTATTTATTAATTTTATTTTTAATTTTGTAGATGACCGATGTTCTACCGTTTCTTCTGACTCTCTGTATCTCAGACCTGCGGTGTTTGCCACTGGAGGAGCAGTTGCGCGTTTTGCAGGCACGTTTTGATGACGTCAGCTCAGGGAAGCACAGCATTGGCCGCTCACGTCGAGCCAAAGCTCTGAGGAAGGAGATGACGGTCATTAAGCGCAAACTTGCGCATCAGCGGGATGGTGGGTCCAGTGGGGGGAATCGAGAATCCGGAGCATCCGGGGAGCGTGGCGCTAATCTTGTACACCATGCTTCAGGAGCTACATGTCATGATGAGGGTGGGGAGAGCAGCAGCCAGGAGATTAGTGGAAAAGGTGGGACCAAATATGTACATCCACAGTATAGCAGCAAGCAGTTTTGACTGATACCTTTCTTGACTGTGTAATTGTTGTCATTAATAATCTGTGGGGGGGGGATTTTGTCATTTTCATAAAACCTTGGGAAATGGTATGTAAAAGGTGTTAAACTACTCTTCTGTTTCCCCTTTTGACTTTTTCTGTCGCACTAGATATCACTGCTACTGCCTCTACGCTGGCATCTGAAGTGGGCCGCCGAACCTCGATCCTCTTCTCCAAAAAGAACCCAAAGGCCACAGGGCCTCCGAAGCGTCCGGGGCGCCCCCCTAAAAGACGTGACACAATGCACAACTCTGGAGCAATGAGCTCCAGTCCTGTAGGACCTCCGCAGCTGTCTCTGATAACGCCGACACGTCAGCGCAAGAGACCACGAAGCCCTCGCTCCAGTTCCAGCTCTGAGACTGAGAGTGACAATGATCACGTGGTCCTCGGTATGCACACACACAAAATAAAAATATTTTTGTTCCCTTGTTTGTGCAGTTCCCAGTCCTATCTATCTATCTATCTATCTATCTATTTATTTATTTATTTATTTTAATCGAGCATTTTCCTAAAAAAAAAAAAAAACAAACTATCACTTTTCCTAAAACTTAGGAGACGTTGCCTCATTCAACGTTTGTGTCACGCTAAAGCACAAGCGCACCAATGTCCTTTAGGTTTAAGTTTAAACAGAAATGTCCATATGTTACGATATACTGAAACTCTTTAAGGGTGACGTATTTGACTTTCCCCCTTAGCTTCAGTTTTAATGGCGTACACGTAGCGAAACTGTGGCTAATGTGGATGCATTTTGGGGCAAAAAAAATGTATTCATTTCATTACACCACTCTGTCAGACTAGTAATTTGAGGCTTTGTAATGATTTGTTCATAATTTAGTCATGGCCAGTTCTTCCCCACCAGACAGCTGTCCCCTATCACACAGAAGTTGCCAACTAGGGAGGGTGAAGGCAATCACATGCTTCCTCTGAGGAACATGAAACCAGTTGACCAGATCTTTTCAAACTGCTGCACGTGCAAAGTCAGGGGGGCCGGACAGAAACGCTATCTACCCCCTTCCATATACATTAGCTCAAAGACAAATGTGATTGGCTAGTGTCACTGTAATTGACAGGAGAACCAGGGAAGTCTACTCCTCCCTCCCTAAGAGCACTGGCCAGTTTTGCTCTCTTGAGCTCCTAGCCACAGATGGCTATAGCAGCGTTGGGATTTGATCAAGCGATTTCCTGATCCTGAAATATTCTCGCTGGGCAGGATCAGTCAGAACAATAATTCTCAAGCATGTATTTTCCAAACCTAAACAAAATTGTCTTCTGAGACAAATAAGGAAATTGTATTTTACAAGATGGAAAGATGCGATGCTACATTGACATTTCACCAGAATAATTACCCTTGCTACACATTACTGCATTTGTCCCTGATCACTATATCAAGGGTTTTTCTATGCTAATGGTTACCTGGTGATCACATTGACATTGTGCTGCCTTCCAAAGGGGAAAAAGCCCTGAAGCCATATCTTGCCTACCTGTGCCAGCCTCTTTCGAACTGAAACGTTGTGGTCGGAAAGGTATTATATTCGGTTTGAGAAGTTTATCTTCACACTGTGTCTCAGGTCTGCCAAGCAATGGTTTCGATGGTGGCAGCAAGCCTGTGACTGAGAGTTTCCTGGTATACAGGAACGAGCCACGTTATCCCCGCTCCAGCTCTGACTCCGAGTCTACAACCAGCAGCAGCAGCAGTGCCGCCTCTGACAGAACAAGGTACACACACATCGCCGATACTGTGTATATCGTCTGGTACCTAGTAGTAAGTGGTTTGAGTTGGTCTGTTGTACAGGTTGTAATCCTTATTAAGTTTTGGATTTTATCCATACTGTTATGCTGGTATGTGATACTTGTGAGACATGAGGGAAAAATGAGGAAATGGGAGACTCGGGACAACTCAAAATGTGTGCTTTTTTTAATGCTCACTCACTTTTTAGCAATATTAATTTATTACACACACACACACGGCTCTGCGGTGCTCAGCTCTTTCTCTGTCTCTCGTTGGTCTCTTTGGGGCTTCTGCCTCACAGCACACAAAAGACAAACTTATGCATACTCTTGGAAATCAGATACAGGTGAGAATCATCACACATTACCGCCTCACCGGCCCACCTTCTCTCCATCCACAGGTGGCACTCGACCACGTCCCAGCTGCCACATGGTATTAAACACTTCTCCGTGAGAAACCAATGTGTTCATGGCTAGTCATGACTAGTACTGGCTATTAAAGTGATGAAGTGTTACCGAGACAAAAATACTGCCAAAATATTTTGCTGTTGATGTAAAAATCTTTGCTAATGATGTGGCTGATTCTGACCATTATCTCTCTCTCATCTCACGCTGTCTTCCTATATCAGCACCACTCCTTCAAAGCAGGGCCGCGGGAAGACTTCATTCTCACGCTCGACATTTCAAGAGGATAGCAGCGAGGAAACATCTGGAACAGAGAATGACTCGTATTCAGTGGGAGGGGCCAGAGGGGTTTCACACTGTGAGTATAGCTACACCCGCCACCACCATATACACACGGACACCCCACACGCACACAGAGAGAGACTAATGGATGCAGACCTGTGCTCATTAATGTGTGTTTGCATCTTCAGTGGTGCGAGGCCGGAGTAGGTCAGGTTGCTGGATAGGCTCAACAGACTACACCTCCCTGGATGCCCTCGATCTCGTATGGGCCAAGTGTCGAGGATACCCCTCTTATCCTGCTCTGGTAGGTCTCACACACAAGCTCCTTGACTCATATGCACTTAAGTCACACGTGTCTCTTCCTATCATTCATCATCATATACATGCTTGGGGATGTCAAATAATAAAAAAGCGACAGTAGAACTCACGGCTATATTTAATAGTGACAGTAAGAACTCACAGGATATGTGGCAATAAGAAAACCACTTGTTAGTGAGGCTAATCAAGGGGGAAAAGGGCTTCAATTTTCTAGGAAGCATAAAGATTGGACTTTGGAGCAATGGGAAAAGGTCCAGATTTACCCTGTTCCAGAACGATGAGCATGTCTGAGAAAGAAGGGACACACGTGAAGTGATGCACACGCCTCATGCATGTTGGCCACTAGACAAGCCCCTGGAGACCGTGTTATAGTCTGGGATCTATCTAGGTCTAGGCTCAGCAAAGCTATGTGGCAATAAAACAAAGTCAGGTGACTACCCTAATGTACTGAATATCCAGGTTATCCCATCAGTGGATTGTTTCTTCCCTGATACCTCGGGCGTATTCCAGGACGACAGACAATGCCAGGATTCATCGGCCTCAAAGCGTGAAAGAGTGGTTCGGAGAGCATGAGAAACCTCTCAAGGTTTCATCATCTCGTCGTCTCAGGAATTTAGATATTTCTGTAACACTGTTTTGTGACCATAGCTATTGTTAAGAGTGCTGCATAAAAATGAAATTGATTGGAACACCCCAGAAAGTATTGGAATGGCATGGCAAATCATTTTGCTTTACGCCAAAGACATCTGGGTTTGAGATCAAAACTTTAATACAAGGCGATTAAATCAGAATTTCAGCTTCATTTTCTTTTATTATAGTTATATTCATAAACTTTAGAACAGTGGTTCTTAAACTTTTTTGGGCGCGACCCAAATTCAGGTCCGGTGGGTATGTCGCGACCCAACCGGGGAGGGAGGGAGGGAGGGAGGGAGGGGAGGGGGTGCGCGCTGTTAAAATTTTCCCGGGGGGGGGTAAAAATGTGGTGGACAGGGGATGTTTTTTCTCTAAGAAAAATGATTTTTTTTTTGTCATGCCCTCGTGACCCATTCTGGAGGACCCATACTTTAAGAACCCCTGCTTTAGAACATGGCGCCCTCTGTTTGATCCCACCCATTTTTCAAGTGATCGGAAATATCCACACATGTGACTTACAGATGTTCTTGTTGCCCAGGTGTTAAATGATTGTTTAAAATGTTAATAGCTCTGAATGTCTGTTTGGGTTGAGCCATGTGTTTCACCTGTGAAGCCTGTATTTGTTGTAAAATCAATCAGTTTTATCATTATTATTATTATTATTATTATTATTATTATTATTAATAATAAAAATTTTATTTTTATTAATAATAATAATAATAATAATAATAATAATAATAATAATAAACCAGCAAGAAGACCAGAGATCTGTTTATGGGTGAAAAGCAAGCCACTTGGAAAGAGGAAACTCCGAGCCACTGCATAGGCAATGGGCATATCCACTACAAAGATTTTGAATGTACTGAGAAAGAAAGAAACACATATGCTAAGAACCAAACATGGGACAGGTTAACCAAGGAAAATAACAGCAGCTGATGAACAAGTTGCGACGAAAAACCCAAAAACAACGGTAAGTGACATCCTGTACAACCCCCACAGGGCAGGTGTGAAGGTATCTCAAATCGCATTTTGAAGAAGACTTTGAGTTTAGAGGCCATACCGTAACACACAAACCGCTCCTCAGCAGTAAGAATGGGAAGGCCAGATTGGATTTCACAAAGACGTATGGAGATGAGCCCCAAAAGTTCTGGAATCAAGAATAACCTCTACCAAAGTGATGGAAAAGCAACCGTGTTCAGAAAGAAAGGACCTGCTCATGATCCAAAAATATTCAAGCTCATTGGTCAAGCACAGTGAGGTAGTGTCATGGTTTGGGCTGCCTTTGGAACAGGTTCACTAGTCTTTATTAATGACATAACTCTTAATGTTAGCAGAATGAATTCAGAAGTCTACAGAAACATTCAGGCTGTCAGTTTACAGAGAAATGCATGCAGTCTTATTGGGAGGAACTTCATCATGCCGCAAGACAATGACCCAAAACACCCTGCCAACACAACAAGGAACTTCATCAGGAGAAAAAAGTGGAAGGTTTTGACTGCCCAAGTCGATCACCAGGCTTTAACCCAATTTCACATGCATTTCACCTTCTGAAGAGGCCAAAACAAACAACAACTGAAAGAAGCTGTGGTACAAGCCTGGGAAAGAAAGCATCACAAGAGAAGAATGCACCAGTGTGGTTATGTCAGGTTGCAGGCTTGATGCAGTTATTGCAAGCAATAGGTATGCAACCAAATATGAAGTGTTTTATACTTTACACCTATTTGATCAAATACTTTTGCTGATGTAAATATCGTGCGGTCTGCCGCCGAAGGTGCCACGTTCTAAGATGTTTAACATATCTAGATGTAAAAAGCAGGAAATGTAAGCAGAAATGGTGATCCATCATCTAATCTTCATCTTTTAATCTCAAACTTCAGTGGCAGGATTTGAGGTGGGGGAAAAAACGGCTTTGCCATTTCCCTACTTTTAGCGGAGGCGGTATATAAATATACAAGTAGTGTGTGAAAAGGTATTCAGGTCTGCACTTTCAAAACCACCTCTAAGCCACTGAGTGTCACTGTTCCGACACTTTTGTACACAGGTTACAGTGTGTCTGGGACCCAACAATCAATTACCTCCAATTATTTATTTATTTGTTGGTATATTTGTCTAAGGTTTGGTAACACGAACATTTTATACAAATTTAATTTGACTTAATTTTATGAATTTCACCAATTCTGAAAAAAATTAATTAATTAATTAAATATATAATCAACTGCTTCCAATCAGTGTTTGTAACTGTATTAAAAATACTCCAGTTTAAACAAACAATCTCAAGTCGAGTAGTATGCATTAAATAGCAAAATGTCTCAAGTCTACAATGCATGTAGTGTTTTAATGGGGGGGGAATCACGACCAAGTCATGTGGAAATGTACGTTATTATACAGTGGTGCCCCGCTTAACGAACATCCCACAGAACGAACATTCCGCATGACGAACGCCGCCGCCACAATTGTGACACACATGACTCTCAGAACCGAACACGTTTCACATAACGAACCGTGCATTGCACGTGAAAAATCGAGTTTTACGTAAAAAAAAAAACAAATGGCTGAATCCGGCCAGATGTGTCTCAGATGAAGACAAAGCATCATCAGCAGGGGGTGGGTCCAGTTTGCTTTCACTTTCAGTTTTCTCGATTTTTCGTGACGACCTGGAACGGATTACACGATTTCCCATAAAAGTCTACGGGAAATTGTTTCGCGTAACGAACTCCCCGCACAACAAACGTTCCGCTGGAACGGATTACATTCGTTATGCGGGGTACCGCTGTAATGTGAAGTCACCCTGACACTTCTGTAACAGTAAGTCAGAATCAGTGCTGTTGGAAAATAGAAGGAAATATGAACACTCATGCCAGCTCAGATCAGCAACATGATCACTACTCAACTATGCAAAAGACCACAAAAGAAGTCCAGCCACAAGACTGATTACACTTGGGTGGATTTACTCTACTTACAATGAAACAGAAGATTTATAAACATAAATGCATGCCTGTCAATCTCCTCTAACTCTCAGATTATCGATCCCAAAATGCCACGGGAGGGCATGTTCCACAGAGGTGTGCCGATCCCTGTTCCCCCTCTGGAGGTGCTCAAGCTGGGGGAACAGATGACCCAGGAAGCAAGGGAGCATCTATTCTTAGTGCTGTTCTTTGACAACAAGAGGACATGGTGAGTCAAATCACAATCATATTTTCGCACTGTACGTGTCTGTATGTGACCTTTCACAATTGCTCAGCATGAGCATACGTCGTAAACAAGAGCAAATACTGTTCCTCCAGAAACTTGCGTAAACAGGACCACTACAATCCTTCCAAAAAAGTATTCGCCCCCCAATGGCCATTTCTCTCTTTGTTGTTTTGGGGGGTTTTTTTGTTCCTTTTGAAGTGGCTCTCTACAGAAATAAAATTCTATAAATTATTTTGATGTTCTCAGTATTATTTAAAAAAAAATTATCTACCCTCAAGAGGCAATACTTGAAATGTTGTCCTTTTGCAGTCTCAGATAATTTTCTCTATGAGCTTTACCAGTGGCAGGCCGTCAGGGCCTTCAAGGCCTTCTCTGAAGGCCTAAAGAAATATCTGAATCACAAACTGATGTTTATATTTTGTCCATGAACACTTATTAAATAATTCCAAATAGCCTCTCCTTCCTTTCAGCGATTTTCCGATAATCGTGTTGTTTTTCGAGACGTGGGTTTTCGTATTAACCAGTCACATTTCAGCCATCATTTTTTATCAGGCGGGGTCCTATCAAAGAAGGCAGCCCGGAGACCTTCAGAATCCGTTCTGAAAGGCCCTCTAACATAAAATAAATGTCGATTCAACTGTTACTTCAACCAATCAGATTTTGAGTTCGACTCCGGTGGGGGGGCTTCTAGAAGGCGTAGGCAACGACCCATTCAGACCCGTTGACTGGATAGGATGGGGAAATAGCCGAAGCTAGCTAGCCTGTCACAAGCAGGAGGAGGGTTTGTCTGTCACTTTCAGAAATGCACGGCCCACCACTGAGCTTTACACATTTTGGCTTTTTTCCCCTGTGAGTTATTTGCAGTCACACTATTTTGTGTGGCCCAGATGTGGATAGGTTCCCTTTTTAAGTCTCATTCCTCTTAAGGTTTCTTTATTGTGTTATCTCCGGGAGTTTTTCCTTGCTACCACCATCGCATCTGCCTTGCTAATTAGGGCTAAATTAGTAAATTCATATGTTTTTTAATATATATATATATTTTTTATATTTCTGTAAAGCTGCTTTGCACTGATGCCCATTGTAAAAAAGGATATAAGTAAAAATGGAACTGAATTAAAGTGAACTGATGATATTGTTGATGCCTGCACAGGCTCTGGTATTTCAGCCAGCGAGCCCTTGTTCTGGCTGGAGTCTTGCACACTTGTTTGACAATTGCTTATCAGCTTATCACTTAAGCCAGGGGTGTGTCCAGTCTTGTCCACAAGACGCCGTTGTGGGTGCAGGTTTTCGGTCCAAGTCAACCTGGAGTCACGTCTGATTCTACCAGGTTAATTAGTTGATCTTTGCTTTCAACGGACCATCAGATATGGCTTCTAGTTGGTGCCTTCCGCATTCTCACTGGCCCTTTCTGGATAAGCGTAGATACCCGGGACCCAAGCAGCTTTTAGATTTTTTAATTGATATAATTCTGAGATCTTAATTTATTAAAAGAATGATTGATTATAATAAATGAATGATTAGGGGTTGTGGTACTCCATGTTGTCAGCTTTAGACAGTTGTTCCCAGGCTCTGCACACATTTAATATAAAACTGGGATTTGAATAACAGCCAACACAACCGTCAGAGCCACTATAACAGAAAACTAACCGTTCAGAGTCAGGAGTTCAATGTGATATGGTGGCATTTAACGAATGTACCAAAACACTTTTTTTTTTTTGGCATCGGTTTTGCACATTTGATATCAATCTAACTCAACTTTAATGAAGTTAACAAATAACTAATACAAAACTAGCTCCACTTTAACTAAGTTAGCAAATATGGCAGAACACGGCGTTTTTAGTTTTTCTCGTGAGTCATAAGAATCCTTGAGTCCTGGTTTTTCAAAATGTCAAACTATCTAGTTTGCATTTCAGCTGACGGCAAGCCAGAAGGGAAACGCTGATCAAACTCCGCTACTTGAATTAGCAGCCAATCTTTCTACACCCCTTCGACTCTGAAGAATAACTTTAGTATATGTGAACACTAACGTAGCTGCTGATCCATTCATGTACCTGATGAAATGTCTGTATAAAAAAAAATATTTTTTTTTGGACTGATTGTTTTTCATCGAATTCTCCGATACAGTATCGAAAGCTGCTGCAAAACACACCGTGCTCTGGACTGCTAGGTCATGCACACTGTCGACATGCATCCTGAGTAATAAAATTGCTGAAATATGACTAGTTCCCCCACCTTCCAGATTGGTGTGTGTGTCTTCAAATCAGATTCACAGTAATGCTGACATTGACTTAGGGTTAACCTCAGACACCCTCAATACTAACCCCGCTTTGTTTCTCCACTTTTAATTCTGGTTTTTTGATGGTGTTTCCGGGAAGCTTACTGCACTCTTTAAAATATGACTAGCATTGAATCATCTTTAGTGTTGTACCATTTATGACTAGGATTGCAGACGTGTGATGCCAGAGGGACATGTCCTCTAAATTCTGAGAATTCACTTTTCTTCGAAATGCACCGGTCTTTGTTTGGTCTTCATGACTGCCTAATCTTTCAAATGTTTTAAACCAGTGGATAAATGAAAGTTTGACCTTCATACATTAACATTAACTCTGTTCACTGTTACCAGAATCAGACCCGAGTGGCAATTTATTATGTTTACAGCATCTGTAGATTTCAAATTGTCTTATTGTTATATAACAGAATACTGATTACAAGAAGCGTTTACTCGCAGCTGTATGCAGTTTCAAGCCCAGAATGCAGGTGTAGTGTAGAATCTGATTAATACTTAAGTAACTGGACATGTTTTTAATACTTGTGTAACCGGACATGTCTATAAACAAATGCTAACCAAACCAAATTGTACCTGATGGATCATACTGAGAGATATAGGAAGGTTATGTGCTCATTTCCAGTCTTGTTTGCATGACCGATTTGTTGCACGACGAAAGGATTTTTTCGTTCGTTTTGTTTGCTTTTCATGAATTCCGAAGTCTTTTGCCTGTTGCCGCCGTTTCAACTTTTTATCAGAAAGATTTTGTGACTAGTTCACATCCTGTGTTAAAGAACAAAGAGCAGTAAATAGGGCAGAGGAAGCAAGCATGACACAGAGTGCTGAAAAGTATAAAATGAAATGGAGCAGTGTGGTTTGAAAACATGCCTAGACTGTCAAAACTTTGTGCAAGCGTTCTTAAATGTTTTATCCTTTGTGTGTGTGTGTGTGTGTGTGTGTGTGTGTGTGTGTGTGTGTGTGTGTGTGTGTGTGTGTGTGTGTGTG
>JAQMCW010000038.1:17705152-17715252 GCA_030068335.1 Chrysichthys cranchii
ACGCGCATGCTCGTTGTATGGCATTAAAGCATATTTCCCGGGGTCAACCCCCCCCCGACTAGTCGACCAATAAAATTATCGTCGACTAATTTTCATAGTCGATTACGTCGACTAATCGCGGCAGCACTAAATGCTATGAATCAACTCTGGCTCATGATCATAGATTTTGGTGGGGCAGTTGGACCTTACAAGGATATAGCTTAAAACACTGAGTTGAGGCGATGAAACTTGACTTATGCCATAGGTAACTTATCTATTGAATTTGTAGAGTAACCCTGTAATAGGCATTTGATCATCATCCACCATCCAGTCTATAGCAGCAGGGTTTGAGCAGTTTGCAGTGTATCTTTGTACAGCTGTGTTCAATAGAGTACGTGTGTTCCCCTTCGCCATTGTCACAGTGTGCGAGTTGAAAACATGAAAGGGAATATCATTAATCAGTTTTCAGCAAATTTCAAATGAGAGACATATGTGAGCTGTGCCGGCAAAATGAGTCGGATTGCGCATAGGCTAATTATGAACTAAGAGGCAAAACCTGGTTTTCAGTCGAAATTGAGATTTTCTGAAAAATGAGTCCGTAAAGCCCTCATTTATTGATCCGCGTGATAAAACAGTAAGAAAACATCCCAAACTACTGTTGTTTTAAGGTTTTGTTCATTATGTTCATTCGTATGTCTTCATTAATTAGTCCTTTGTCGTCATATTCCATGATAAATCCGTGTTTTTCACCGCGCGCTCGCGGTGAGACGGGGGAATCCCCATTCCCATGTTTGGTATCGTTGTGAAGCATAGCTCCTCTACTTCCTGATAATACACATGGAATTCCCGATGACACTTTTATGAACCAATGGAAAGTGAGTTTCCAAACCCCATTAGGCGTGAACAAAATTGGCTAGTTGCTAGGCGGTCATTTTTTTTTATCCGATTTCAACAAACCGTGCCTCATTTTGAAGTTGTTTAGATGAACAATGTGGAAGTAACAATAACTCACTTTTGAAAATTTCCTCATTCCAACTCATTTTGCCAGCACGGGTCACATATGTTTCTCCCATTCTTTAAAAAGACTTGGTTTTTGTTTCAGCATTTGCATGGGAAATAAGGTCACTGAAGTGTGCACACATTTCTGCTGTAGGAACAATATCCATGCTATAAACCCCTTACCCTCTACGAATCTTTACAATTTATCTTCCAGTAGAAATGGATAGGTGCAGCATAGAAACACTGTCTGCACTGCACAAATTGATCAGATTTAATTCTGATTATTTGCTATAAAAGAAGATCTTGGCAGTAGGGGAGTACTGTAAAATTATCCCAATTTGGAATAAAAATTGCAGCCCTGGTATACCCGTCATCACCTGTCCTGTACACTGCTTCTACTCCACCTAAAATGAACATCGAGTCAGCATGGGGTGTATTCAAGAGGACTCTGTTAACACTTGGCTGCAGTTCCCAATTTTAACCACTGGGTGCAATAATTGGCTAAAAGTGACAGTTCACCATATAAAAATGTGTGCATATCAATAGAACCTTGGCGCACATGTGTCAATCAAGCTTTTTTTTTTAAAAATATTGTTGTTAAAACAATTACTCCTCAAAAGGAGTAATTAGTATGTCAACAGAACTTGAAATCTGTGAAGTTGTGAATGAGCACTTGATGAAGATTAACCTTTTGTTGATGTGTGTTGGGGCTCTGCCTCACCTGGTCCTATGGATGGGCATGAATAATTGAATAACATGAATATGAAGAATTAGGATGAAGAGTGACTCAAGTAAGTCTGTCTGTGTATATAACTGTACTGCAGACGTGGATATCATTGATAGTAGAGCTGAGGGAAGCTGATTTTGGGAGTACAGTCACCGTCTTCTCTTCACACACTGATAAATCCATCTTCAATATAAACATCAAGTTGCCTGCAATAGACAAAGGTAATTTCTGTTTATTTACCTCTTTCTTGCTGTCTCTCTCACACACACACACACACACATCATCATCATCATCATCATCATGATTATCATCATCAATTGTCAAACTGCCAGATTGGTATCATAGTCATCATTTGTCAACTAGACCTTATAAACACAAAGTATATATATTTTTTTCCTGTTTCAGTTTGTTCCCAAGGTCTGGCCATTCCACCGTGTAAAGGTGAGTTGGTGTCAGAATTTCAGAACTTCAGATAATGTATTTTTATGTATTTCTATAACTTGGGATCTACATTGTTTCCCAGGACCCATCTATCTATCTAGAAATCAGCTAGATTTAGAAATCAACTCAAAAACAGGAATGGCAGAACTACGTGTGGGTGAGCTAGCCAAGGATGAGGTTCATAACCTGCAGGCCTGTCAAAGCATGGAGAAAGATGGGCCATGTTTAAGACTAGAATGGGTGTGTATAAAAAAAAACAAACAAACTCTACTACCGTATGTATATCTATCATGTATCACAATACTCATACCATCTCTACATGTTTTTTTTAATTTTTTTTAATTTTTTTTTTTTATATATAATAAGGAGAATCCACTGATGATCCCAATGAGTGCGGTCACCCCCTGTCTCTGCTTTCAGGTATTTATTTATTTGAAATATTCCCTTAAATCCCTACAATATGGGGCAGTTCACTTTAGTAACACCCAAGTATTTATTCATATATTGCTCTGTAAGGTCTAATGATAGGGTCTGACATAAACTATTCCCTCCACCTGCCACAGTGGCAGGGTGACATTTTACCTGTGAAATTAGCTTTAGAAATGCTCATGGAATGTGTCACAATAAATAAATAAAGTACTTATTAAATCATTTTAGATAACATTTAAGCAGTCAAACTGTAATTTAGTAGTTTCTATTCTCACTGAATCTGTAAAATATGCACACTCCTCTGGTGTTTTCCCTTTTATCTACGTCATCATCTCCTACAGAGTGTTTGGATAGGGTTGAATGATTATTATTATTATTATTATTATTATTATTATTATTAATGCTAACTGGCTGATACTGAACCTAAATGCTGAAGGAACTGAAGTTGCACATTGACATTTGAGGTATGAAATAAAAACTGTTAAATGAGAGTAAAGATTCTGTAATAAAAATGGTACATAAAACATTTAATGTAGTTACCTTTGACATTTCACTTTACTTTTTTTTTTTTTTTTTTTGCCTGATGAACGAACGGATGCTTTAAGTAAAATGGCTCTATTATTTAATGTGTTACTTTACATTTGAATGACATACAAACATTGCAAAAGATGTAAAAATTAATAGCCCAGGCTACATTTATCTCACCATCTAGGGTGCTTAAAACCTTGGCAAGTACAGCACTGTGTATAATAGAGTGATTGACATTTCCTGACCCTGATTTGCACTTCAGTGTCAGTACGTAAATGCCTTTTATTACTCCTGGTAAATCTTTAACTCCGTACTCAGTGGCTGGCACAGAATCTGAGCTAGAGAGTAAGAATAGGGGATTGCTGATTCAGTTGTTGAGTATGAATTTAGTTTCGTATTTTTGTTCAGATTTGGTGGGTGGATGGACTGGATAGACCTCGAAAGCTGTTTTGCCCATTTGTTAATAAGACAGGTATGGTGCATAGTTCCAATGATTACGGCTGAATATAAAAAGTAAAAGCATGATCATGTCAATTTAAAAAGGAAAAAAATCTCCATCTCTCTACTTTGCTTCTCTCAGCTCTCTCTGTCTCTAATGTATCTGTGTCTGTGGTGGAGTCCTTGACTCATGTTGGAGCCATGGCTCACATGGCAAACAGCACCGCTCTTGTTTGGAACATCACTGCCCCCTGTAGACTGGAGGCTGAAATTCATCTCTGCAAGAAAACTTCAGGTTCCAACAAACACTGCCATGTAACAGATGACTTACGGAACAGCAGGCATCGTATACACAGCCGTCAGCATGCCAAATGGAACTTGATTAATAAGCAGCATTGGGTAGGATATATCATAAGCTTAAAGTGTTCAATAATTTCAGCATTATATAAAAGGAAAGCCTTGTGCAGGACAGTGTAACTAGGTTTTTAGTCGAAATTTTGTCTTGGATGAATTTTTGTCTTTAATATAAAAAAAACTTTCAAATCAATTATTGCTTTATATATTTGACTATGTACTTGTTTTGCACTGTAATGTGACTTGCAATTATTGTACAGACCTTGATTTGATGGTAGAGCTAATAACATTCATTATAAAATAAATAAATAAGTAAAAGGCTTATTTTAAGCAAAGTTGTAACATTTTATTGAGCTAACACATATACACTCTTTTTTCGGTCTAAAGCAAGTACAAGGCGAGTTTCCTCAAGTGGAACGTCACCCTTCGCTCTGTGTACAGGTACATAATGTTTATGGTTTCTCGTGTCAGGATGTAATGTGTCCTTCTGTCATGTGTTCATACTGCTACAAAAGCATTTCTTTCTTTTCTCTAGATAAAGGTTACAGGAATTGAAGGCCATTTTGACCTTATCTGCCCTTTTGAAAGTAAGGACCATGTGGTTTTTTTTTTGTTTTTTTTTTTTCCACATTTAACATTATGTAACTACAGGAAGTCCCCAAGTGACGACGAAGATCCGTTCCTAAGGCCGGGTGTAAGTCAGATTTTGTTGTAAGTCAGATCTTAACATTACACTATAATGTACAGATGATATAATAAAGATACATGATATGTAATAATTATAATAACAATTACTGTAATAATAATTTCAGTATTATTGTTATTATTAAAACATTTATAAAGTAAAACAAGTGAAGAATTCGTTCCTGTACCTTTAATCCTGTGGTTGGGACATTTGTGACTGATGTAGAGACAGGTTTGTTGGGATGAGGGAGCTGGAGATGCAGGGAGTCTGGGTTAGGAGAACGTACTGGGGTCACTGTGTCTGGAGGGGTAGATGATGCTGGAGATTGTTTCTTGAAATAAAGATCAAGGCTAGACTGGACCGTTTTTCACTTCTTCGCTTCCAAAGTCTATTTAGCGCGCTCTTTAAACCGGGCAAACCAACCTTTACTCGCTGTAAACTGTTCACTTTCACTCCCTTCCCCCTTTTCACGCCTCAAAAATCATTTTAGCCTTTTCCTGAATCCTGAATCTCCTTTCAGCCTTTTCCTGAATCACCATAAGGCTCCCTGGAATACGACGCGGTTCTGGTCTTCAAGCCAGATCAACAACAATCTTTCCATCTCAACCATATTAGTACTTGTTTCACAGCGTATACTGGCCTAAGTGTGTTGCGCACTTACGCTGTATTCCTACGTTGCACCGAACAATAACAAAAAGTAGTACCCGCTTGTGTCACGCACCGACGCTGTATTCGTCGTAACATTGGGTCAGTGGTTGTATGTCCGAATCTGGGTCATTATTTTAAGCGTTCTTAAGATCGGATTTGGCATAAGTTGTGTCCATCGTAACTCGGGGACTTCCTGTAGTGTATTACAGGTATAGTTCCATTTTAACCAACATTTCTAATCACATCATTTCTGTAAAGAAATGCCTCACATCCATTAAAATGATAGGCCATCTATCCTGATAGAATTTTTTTATTTGACATGTAGGGTGACCTTACGTCTTTTCCCGACATACATAGGTGACATACATTTCCCCAAACATCCCCTCTTTTTGAGACATAAAATATGCATCTGAGGTGGTTTCTTTAAATTGCTGAAAATACCAGTGATTCGGCTTTTGCTTTCTTCATTCACCGTTCATTTTGTGCATGTCCGTCTGCCTCATGCCGCCATCCTGCCCCAATGTCCTCTTTTTTGGGGACCAACATATAGTCACCCTAGTGACATGCCTATTTGCCATTCACTTCTGCAAGTATAGCATACATAGTGGGAGGTGTCATTACAGCTGGTCTGAATTGAATTGAATTGGCACCAGGAAAGCGTTACAGAAATCTCTATGCAGAAATCTTGAAAAGGAACCAGACAAACAGGAACCCATACATTTCTGATTGATACCTGAAAATGTATAAATCATTATAGTCCAGGGTTATGAAGGAGTAAAAGCAAACTGTAAGTGCAAGTGCGTTGAAAGATTTTGCATGAACATATCGTGAATAAAAGTCTCCTGAAATGGAGACCTGAAATTCTCAAAGGTGAAGCAAGGTCGGGTTGCTGTCACGTCTGGCACAACGAGTACAGTTGTACTTACAGCACAATCAGAAAGACAGAATGGATTACTGTATTACATATGCTCTTATCATGCAGTGGTTTAAAAGCATGTACTTTGTGGTCAGAGAGCATGCAGGGAGGCTGTTGGTGTATTCCTGCCAGGAGACCTTATAAAATGCAAATGAACTTTACAGAATACAACTTTGTGCACATATGATTAGTGTGAACTGTAGGCCTTCTGTATGCACAAGGGGAGCGTCAGCTAAGTGTCTTATACTCTCTCTCTCTTTCTGTCTCTCTCTCTCTCTCTCTCTCTCTCTCTCTCTCTCTGAAGCTGCCAGAACTCACTGGAGTTTGTTCCTGTTGGTATCTGTAATTATCATGTGTCTGGCAGTTTTGGGTGCCTATATTCTCCAGGGATTACTCAAAGGTGAGAAAACAGATGCATGTGCTAAAATGTAATGCAGCCAATGCAAATTCATAAACAATATTTGTCTAAAGGAAGTATTAATATGTGTCTCATCAGCAGGTTGGATATTCAAATGGGTGAAAATGGATAGCATCAGCAGTGAGTATTCGGTCCATATCAGCACATCATGTCTTTCTTTGTATACTAATCCATGAGAATTTTCTCACTCTCTCTCTCTCTCTCCCTCTCTCCCTCTCCAGGTAGAGTAGGAGATGGTCAGGTGGTGCTGCTGTACCCTCCGGATGCAGACAGTGCTGTGGCAGAGCTGGTGTGTCACCTAGGTTCGGCTCTCTCTTCGCTGGGATTTGGCGTCTCTTTGGAGTTGTGGAGCCGTGATGAGCTGAACGCGCTCGGCCCCGTACCTTGGTTGCACTCACGTCTTCATCGTATGCAGTGCCATGGTGGCAAAGTGGTGCTTGTGCTCACCCCTGCCGCCTGGGCACGAGCAGAGGAGTGGTGTCGAAGCAGAGGAGAGAAGACTGAGCGGCGAGAGAACTGCTCAGATGTTTTCAGCGCCTCACTCAGCTGCATTCTTGCTGATTACCTGCAGGGCCGTGCCGGCGAGCGCTTTGCCCTGGTGCAGTTTGAAACACAGCCGGCTGAACCCCCGAACGAAAAGGGGTCCATGCCTGAGCTGTTTCGCGGCCTTCCGCTTTTCAGCCTGCCCTCTCAGAGTTTGGGATTTCTGACTGAGATCACTCATGGCGCTCAGAAAGGACAAAAAGAAAACGAGAGAGCTGAGAGCAGAAGGACAAGGGCGGGCGTATTGAGAGCAGGAGCACGAATTTTAGCAGGAACATTGCGAGAGCTAACGGGGGGAGCAGGATACAAGTTAGCAGGGGTTTCTCAGGATCGCATTGCGTCGGGGAGGGACGACCCGTGGGTCACTATACCCCTGACGCTAGAGCGCTTGACTCCACCTGCTAGTCCTGAGCTACAAAGTGAGACCAGCACTGTCAACTGAATTCCTGCGAATGAATCCGAATTTCTCTGACTTGCATAAGAGAATGGGTGACATTGTTTCATCTTAATCCTAACATTCACTTTTTAACTTGGCAGATAAATGTCCCACTGAGCCAAGCCATGTTTTGAATCGTTAGCAATATAATCGTGTAATTGGGTTTTTTGTTGTTGTTTTAAATATACAACACGGGTTTGCACTGCAGCCTCACAACTCCATGGCCCTGGGTTTGATCCTGAGTTACTATCTGTGCCGAGTTTTGCAGCTTCTCTTTGCGTTTGTGTGGGTTTCCGTAAGGATCTCCAGGTTCCTTCTACTGTCCTGGATGCTCTAGAATGCCCTTAGGGTGTGAATGAGTGTGTGAAGGTGTGTGCTCTGTGATGGGTCAGTGGGACATCATTTGCTAAACCGTGAACAGTGCATGAGGGTTAAATGTTCTCACTGTTTTGAAGCTGTTGGTGAATTCTCCATCATATGTACTTATAAACCTACTAAAACCAGAATGAAGTCTGGACTCATTTATCGATCCTAAAATGCATTTTGTTGTTCACCAACAGCCAGTTGTGTTACACAGATGTGACTTGGGACAGACAGACAGGGAATAAATGATGATTCTTTTCTGAACGTTGTCCTTATTTCACTTTGTACATAGTAAACCAGTTTGTATTAAAGAGTGTTGCATTTGTGTGCCCCCCATGTTACTCCGAAGTGCCTTCTGTTTCCCTTAAAAATAAATAAACAAGATGAAATTTAAAATACGGTTTCTATTCTGTACGTCTGTGATGTTTAATAAGAACCTGCATGAATGTACAGTGTGTACACTTGATCAATTGAATGCCTTGCTCCGCCTTCCGGGTTGGTACACGGCGATAGCTGATTGGTTGAAATCGAAATCCCTGTTCAATGATTGGCCGGTGGGCGGTACTATTATGGTGCAGCTGCAGCGCACACAGAAGGAGCTAGAAATCCAGATGGGGCGAGGGTAGCGTCGGCTAAACAAACCGGTTTTATGTCCTGAAGATTGATCCGCATTTGAGAATCTGCGGGCAGTCTTGGTGTGGGTGTGTGTGAGGGAGAGAAAGCCGAGAGGAAGCTAAAGACTGTAGGAAAACCTGCACCGTAAGTATATGTATGACTAGTGAAGGATGCTGGTTGGTTCATGTCCTGTAAGATGCTAATTCATTAGCTAACCCTGGGTTCACACGGTGAGGCGGCGCTCACTTCGGCTTTAGTCGGTAGTTTGCTGTCGTTCACTGGGGGAAGACTGGACCTTTCAGCCTGACCGTGAGAGGGGCTTGTGTAATGGTGCTGAGCATGCAGTGTCCGGTGTAAGGCACGGTTCTTGTGTGTTTTGGGGCTTCGGTCGTCAACAAAGGAGAAATCAAAACAGCGGCTGCTGATTGAACAGGTCGGTGTAGCGCGTGCGGAATCTACATTACATCAACATCACTTGGCTCAGCTCTGTCCCTGGGGCTGAAATGGTGCCGCTATGCATTATGGGTATCCCTCCCTCCATCCTCCAGGATAGGTTTTCTTCAACTTGTAGCAGTCAGGAACCTCTTTAAGTGTTAATTATAATAATATTAATTATGACAATAATGATAATAATTATTATTATTGTTGTTTGTTTGGACACACACATATGTGTTTACAGTGAAACCCCGCCTATCGCGGGGCTACTTTCCGGCGCCCCCTCGACAGGTGAAATCCGCGAAGTAGCGCCGCCACAATTTTTTTTTATTATTTATATATATATTAAGGCTTTATAAACCACTCTCACTGTCTTATTAACCTTTTCCACACTCTTATAAACACGTCTTATGCTCTTAAACACTTTCTACACTCTTAAACATACATCACTTTAACAACATATAAAATCCTACATACGTACTTCCTGCCGGTGAGGTCACTTCCTGTTTATGAGCGCAAGCGGAAGCGGCGTACACCGCCACTGTATTCATCCGCTGATGAAATACAGTGCATACTGTTTTATTTCGCTTTAAATATTCTTTTAAAGTTTGAATTAACATTTTTTTTAAATTATATTTTATATTCCCGAATCCCGCGAAAGCCAAAAATTCCGCGAATCAAAATCTGAAAATCCGTGATGCACTGAACCCGCGATAGGTGAATGGCATGTCCATCAACCAATGAGTGGGTTGAATATCAGAGTAAAATAAAAGTTAGGCTCATATATGACTCCAGAGGTGCTTCAGGGTTAGGTAGAGTTACAGCATTGGCCGAACCTCCCTGCGATCAGGGTAATGTAGTTAACCAGAGTGAATAAAGATCAACATGTCGATGAAAAAAGCTGTAACATAAAAAGTCAGGGAGGAGCTAATGAATATGTAATGAGTGCACTCTGATGTGGTATAAACTAAGGTGCTGCTTTACACCACAACATACTATTCAGTTCAGTTCAATTTTATTTCTATTGCGCTTTTAACAACGGACATTGTCACAAAGCAGCTTCACAGTATATAACAGTATATAATGTCCAATTAAAGGCTTATTAATTTATAAACACATCTACAAGGGCATGCATATATATATATA
>JAQMCW010000038.1:17747601-17760209 GCA_030068335.1 Chrysichthys cranchii
ATATATCTCAGTGAAAAAACATAGCCCATGTAGAAATACGATGACTCCATTGCAGTTGCAGATTTGCACATCATACTGAACATTAACCTATGGGCTGTAGCAATTGGTATATTTAACACAGGCTCATATGTCTCCCCTGTCTCAGACATTGCTGCTCATCATTTGATCAGTTGGCAAGTAGACTTTTCTCAAGAAACTGCTTTATTTTGATCGGGGCTTGAAATTGAATTATTTGAAATTTTAATTAGTCTTAATTGGCTTACGGTCTTGTGAGGTTAAATGCATTTTTGCTTAGTGTAACAGTGATCAGTAATAAAACTTATTTCTAAAAATAAAAATAAAAAAACTCAAGTAAAAGTGAAAATGCTGTTTTAATTATGATGTCAAGAAATGACTGAAGCTAATTAACTAGCAGAATCACCAGGTATATTGACATCAGGAAGATGATTTATAAAAGTTATGTGTCCAATCAGGGAAAATCAGTTACCTTCCTATGCGTTCACGGTTGTAAATAACACAAATGGAAGTGGGTTTTGTTTCATGTTCTTGTGGCATTTCATGTTGCCACTTTTGACTCGTGACTAAGCGAATATTTCAGGGAGAATAAACAGATACAATGTTCGTTCGTCTTTAAGCATTCCGTTTTTGTCAGCAGTCTTTTTTCATTAAAGAAACCTGTGTTGTCTGTTAGCTAATCAGACCAGAGAGGGTTAAAAAAAAAAAGTCTATGCATCAAACAAATGTTACATTCGATTAAATCTCAGAATTTCCCATTTCTCTTCAGCCCCAAGTTCAGGAAGTGGCGTAAAAGCAACACGGTTGCATACAGCATCAGCAAAAGTAACACTTTTTCAATGAGTTAAATTAGACATTTTCACCTTTTAAATGAGTTAGCTGAATCTATAACACCGTCCATCCAGTTTGCTGTTTCAGGGGGAAAATATAATACGAGGGAAAATCACAAAGTAAAGGCAAAATACATTTAATGACTTTAACAGAAGTAACTGTGAGAAATTGAACACATCACTTTTCCAAATAGTTCCCATGTAGGATGATATGTTTGTCTTATCGTTCATCAAGCATCTATTTTTTTCGGCTGCTCCCGAAGCCAGGTGAGCACAGCTTCCTTTACATCATCATCAGAGGTGAATCTGCAACCGTGCAGAGCCTCCTTCAGTGGACCGATGATGTCATAATCTCTCGGTACCAAATCCGGGCTGTAAGGAGGACGTGGGAGACGTCGGAACCCGAACCATAGCACTGTCTCTACTGTCCCTGCTGCTGTATGAGGACATGCATTGTCATGGTGCAGCAAGACTGTTTTGGACAGCGGTCTTCTTCTTTTGCTGCGATACACAGTAATTTGTACGGTTCACTGTTTGCCCATGTGCTTGGAAATGCACCAGAATAGACCCCTTCATGTTCCAAAAGAGCTTTAGCGTGATTTTCTTGGGGGAGGGCTGATTTCTGAATTTCTTCTTCTCTGGAGAAGATGGATGTCTCCACTCCATGCTTCGTCTTTTGCCCTTCAGGTTATCTAGTAGTTTTAAAATTGCCTTTACTTTTTGATTCTCGTTCGTATTGCAGTTAGTTGGCTAGATTTTTGCTACCAAAATTTGAACACTTCCTTTTTTTGCCCACTTTGTTGCTCAAACATGGCATATTTCTTACTTCCGAGTTAAGTTGATAGCAGCATAATATCCGTAAGCTAGTCTCTGGTCTAATGGGCTGCCTTCAGCTAAAAAAATGTTAAAATAAGTGAGAGGAGCTGATATGATTGGATGTAATAGCCCTATGTCTAACCACACCTCTTACTAATGTACTCACTATAAGCTTATATTTTGCAACAAAGGTCCTTTTTCCCCCCCAGGTATACTACCTTCGTTAATTCCATGAATATATCTGCCACGCCCACACGCCAAAAGCTGTGTGTGTTATTTTTGTTATTCTTGCTTCAGGATCATGAAAAACGTAGCCCTAAGGATAAGGATTTGCAGCTCGTGGGCTTGGTTCAGATAAGATCCTGAACTATTTTTGAGCAGAATCCTGATCCTGATATCCACTCTTTTTATAGACTGTATATGTTTACAGCATGCCCACTCACTTTATGTAACTGCCCTGGTTTGGGGCTTGACATTTTGCCTGTTTATGGGTTTTTTTTTTTTGTTTATTTGCTTGTTTGTTCAGATTGGGAAGGACAGGCAGTTGAACTTTGACCCCTGCTGCGTGAGCTATTTCTCGAAAGGCGAGTACATCGTGATGGGAGGCTCGGACAAGCAGGTATCACTCTACACGAAAGATGGCGTTCGCCTCGGGACCATCGGAGAGCAGAACTCCTGGGTCTGGACCTGCAGGGTGAAACCAGACTCCAACTACGTGGTAACTCTCTGGATCGAAACGTTGCAAGTGATTTTTCGGCTGCTGGTTGCCAATCGGTGTATTTGGCTGCCGTAGCACTTTGGAATGGAACCTGACACTTTTTCGGAGTTCTCAAGGAGCCAGAAAGGCAGCGTTAAAATGCAAATGCATGCGTGGCAGAGCTTGTTTTAGAAACTGTGATGTGCGCGTGTGAGCGAGAGAGCATGCAAGAGAGAAAGTGATTGACTAAAATGCAAATGATTTTAATTTATGAGATAGAATGGCGTCTTGTGAATATCAAAATGGTAATGAGGTTGTAAAAATCAGGCCTACTTTTAAATCCAGTGAAATATCACACTTACGGTTTATACGCTTCTGATTTGGGCTCAAATACTGAATTACGACGTGCAGTATGTCGGATTGTCGCTGCCTTCTTTCAACAATTACGTTTTACAGTTTACTCTTGGGTCGAAGAGTTAATGCTAACTCGTGATTATTTCTGACAGTAACTTCCAACCTTTTTTTTTTTTTTTTTTTTTTTTTTTTTTGCTTTTCTGATTTGCAGGTGGTGGGTTGTCAGGATGGCACTATCGCATTCTTCCAGCTGATTTTCAGCACAGTGCACGGTCTCTATAAGGACCGCTACGCCTACAGAGATAGCATGACTGATGTCATCGTCCAACACCTCATCACCGAGCAGAAAGGTGCTCTTGTACAGCCGATCCTACACCGCACATGGCCACGCATTGAAGAGCCTATAGCTCTAAAAAGTAGAAGTTTTCCCGTCTTGCTTGTATTTCAATTTGAAATATAGTTATAACATTGAGGCTACCCGTAAAATTAAAAAATTACAAGAAGGAATGAGTTACCACTTTGATTATCAGCATGATCGGCATCGTCTGTGTCTCATCACCTCAGGTTAAAAGTCAATCATTTAAAACACGTCTCTCCACTCGACTGACCGCTAGGGAAATAATCGCTCATTAATTCGCTCACCTCTGCTCTGTCGGTGAAATTTCTCCTTATGAACGTCTTAATTTAAACATTTAAAAAGTCTGTCCCGTATATTATTTATTATAGTGTTTAGGTATCTAAATTGCTCCGTTCTACGCTAGACACTCTTTTCTGTTTTGCTCATGAATGGTTTATTAGCTTTATTATAATAACAGCCTTTTCTCTGTGGCATAAAAAATGTAATCAAATCATGACATTCATTGTTTGAAGGAATCACACTTTTCTAGAAAAGTTTTAGACATCGTACAGCTGGGTTTGTTAAACTGGCTTGTTACCCGGCGTGATTTTTGCATTCAGCCAACAGGGCAAGGTTAGAAAGTAACCTAAATGTGACCTAAAGAAAACCTCTCCACATTGTTTTGGTAAAAATAAATGTACTTCATATTTTCTTTAAAAAAAAAAAAAAGAGAGAGAGAGATGTTAAAGTACATTATTGGCAGAAAACAAGATTTATTTATATCTGTTTTTTCTGCTGTTTTTCAGAATTAAGCCATAGCTTCGACACAGATATTTGAATACTGCAATTTAGTATTACAATAGGCAGTGAAGGTTTTTTTTTTTTTTGTATAACAATTATTTTTTGTCTGAAGGCATGAGTAATTAAAAACAAAAATCATGACTTTCTCTTCTTTAGCACTTCTACATGAGGTTTTGACCCACTCATTTTCGAACAAATAATTCCATTAAAATCCTGTCTAGCTATTTTACATCACCTTGCAGGAACATGCACACAGTCCATTTCATTAGGAACACCCTGTACACCTGCTCATTCATGCAGTTGTCAAGGCAGCCAGTCAGAAGAAAAAAAATCATGCACATACAGGTCAAGAAATTCATAATAAAACGTATGTTCACGTCAGATCAATAGATGCATACGTGCCCTTTGAATTATCTTTAGCTTTTTGTGCCTGTGATATCCTCAGATTCCTGTGCTTTGTCGTGGAACATATTGAAGAATTGCTTGCTCAATCTCCTCTGACCTCTCTCATCGTCATGCATTTATGCGCACAGGACTGCTCCTTATGGCGTGCATTTTTATTTTTTTTTAATTTTTTTTTTGCACCCCCTGTAGACTCAGGAGATTAGCTATTTCTGAAATACTCAAACTAGCTCATCTGGTGCCAAAAAAAGAAATAAATAAACGATCGGATGAACTGATGAACAGCATGAATGAGCAATAAATAACTGTGTGTTTTCCTGCAAGGTATCTTAGTTTTTCACTTTGTCTTTTTTTGTTTTTTTAATTAACGTTTTCCTTCCTCTCTTCGTCACCCGTTCAGTGCGTATAAAGTGTCGAGAGCTAGTGAAAAAGATCGCCATTTACCGCAGCCGGCTAGCCATCCAGCTACCAGAGAAGATCCTAATCTACGAGCTGAGTTCAGACGACTCATCTGACATGCACTACCGTGTCAAAGAGAAAATCTGCCGGCGCTTTGAGTGTAACCTGCTCGTCGTCTGCTCCCAGCACATCATCCTCTGCCAGGTATACAGTACAATAGGAAAGTACTTATGGAATGGAGTGTGTCCAAATTCCTTTCTATTTTTCCCCCCTGACAAATAATGAATAGCATTGTGGATTATAATGGATTACTAAAGCATGTTATGACTATATGTACAATATATAACACCTAGGTGAAGTTGTATCCATACCCACAGGGTGAAGTTACTGTCGCTATGTAGTCATCACATGGCTTTGTTCACAGCTGTTTGTGTGTGTGTGTGTGTGTGTGTGTGTGTGTGTGTGTGTGTGTGTGTGTGTGTGTGTGTGCCTGCGTGTGCACTTGTACACTCAGATGATGAAGGATACCGAGACAGGGTCTTGACCGTTGTCTGCTTTAAATGCCTGAGCGGGCTCTGCTTTCAGTCTGTGGTTTGTGTCATACAGACAGTGAGAATGATTCACTTGATGATTCTTCCCCCCGAAGCCTTTTTAACAGCCTGATCATCTCTTAAATCTCATTCCCTAAAGACAAAAGGTGTTTTCTTCTGCTTAAAGTGCGCCAGCTCTAACTGCTTAATGTCAAAGCCTGGCATTCTTGCTTTCCTTCCTAATCCCAACATGCTGTTTCGTTTCATTCGGACCGGCTTGTAATTGCTGTGGCGTTTGCACTGGAGGTCTGTTTTCACTGCACGCTGTCGTGCGTCTAAACGCTTCATCTACGGTCGGCCGAAGAAAGATGCTTACCACCTGTGTACATGTTTATTTTTCTCTGCGTGTGTAGGAGAAGAGACTGCAGTGTTTGTCATTTAGTAGTGTGAAGGAGAAGGAATGGATCATGGAGTCTCTGATTCGCTACATCAAAGTGATCGGTGGCCCACCAGGAAGGGAGGGGCTTCTGGTCGGCCTGAAAAACGGAGCAGTGAGTTTTCATCATGGCACACCTTTTATGTGAGAGTGTATACATATATATATATATATATATATATATATAAAATATTTATTTTTCTGTACATTCAGCAGTATTTCTTTTTATCCTTCATGCAGGAAACTTGGGCAGCTCTTTTTACTTTTACTTCTGTTCAGGATCAGTGTATTTATATTTAACGGCACAGTTCCAACATAAATATGTACACAGTTGATTTTTCCTAGCTCTAGTACAGATCTAAAAATCAAGCTTTGGATCGCAAACATGTCTTGTGTAGTGTGTGTGTGTGTGTGTGTGTTTTCGTTTTTCTTTCTTCCAAAAATCAAACTGTTCTATATTAACCGTGTCGGTGTTCCTTTATACTTTATATGTTTCTCATGTTGGGGGAAATTATGGGTAGAAAGTGCAAAATTCAGGAATAAAGACAGACATGAGATGAAAATAATGTAGAAGATGTGTAGACCATGAGTAGACCAGGAGTGCCAAAATAATTTTTTGGACAGACCACATTATACCTAGTCCAAGTGACCTGATCCAAAAGGTTCAGCAGTTTAATGACCTATAACACTTCAGCAGTGGGCGTGGGGCTAGCGACCTCACCCTGTAGAATGCACTTAGCTATGGAAATGTCAACCGAGACCTGTGGGGGCCGTTTGTCACCCCGTGTGCCGGACGGCATGGACAGGACCTAAGAGAGAACACATCAGCTGTTCCTAATAGCTAAATAAATTATTGGTATTTCTCTAAAAGGAGCAATCTAAATGCACAAACAGATTGAACACTATTTTCAAAAGTATTTGGACACCCTTCGTAATGACTTGGTACAGGTGTTACAGCCACACCCACTAACCTTCTAACAGGTGCATAAAAAAAAGCAGCTCATCAGGCAATTTGCATACCCAAACACTAAGAGTAGAATGGGTCGTTCTGAAGAGCTCAGTGACGTTAAACATGGTGCTGTCATAGGATGCCTTCTTCGCCCCAAGTCAGTTTGTAAAAGTTCTGCACTACTAGTCAACTGTAAGTGCTATTATTGTGAAATGGGTTCATGTAGGAACAACAACAGTTCAGATATGATGCGGTAGACCACAAAAACTCATAGAGCGAGGCCACCGAGTGCTGAAGCACGTAGTGTTTAAAAATTGCCTATCGTATCACTCACTACAGAGGTCCAAACTGCCTACAGAAGCAACATCAGCACAAGAACTGTGCTTCGGGATCTTCAGATGCATTTCCTTGGCTACGTAGACGCACACAAACCTAAGAGGCACAATGCATCGGGTGGAGTGGTGCAAAGCACGTCTTTGCTAAAATCTGGAGCAGTGGAAACGTGTTGTCTGGAGTGATGAATCATGCTTCACTCTTTGGCAGCTTGATGTACGAATCTGGGTTTGGCGAATGCCAGGAGAACACTAAACGGTAAAGCTTGGTGAAGGAGGGCTTAAAAGTCTGGGGTTGTTTTTCTGGCTTTCATCTAGGCCTGTCAGTTCCAGTAAAAGGTTAATGTTCATTCTATAGCATACAAAGACATTTTCGACAATTATATGATTTGCAGTTTGTGGTATCAGTTTGGGAAGGCAGTTTCCTGTTGTAGCTTGACTGTGCCCCCGTGTACAAAGCGAGCTCCATAAAGACATGGTTTGATGAGTTTGGTATGGAGGAACTCGAGTGGTTTGCTCAGAGCCCTGACCTCAACCCCTTTGGGATGAATTGGAACATTGATTTTGAGCCAAGACTTATTGTGCAACATCAGTGCCCAAACTCACAAATGCTCTTTTGTCTGAATGGGCACGGATTCCCACAGACACACTCCAAAATCTTATGAAAAGCCTTCTCAAAAGAGTGAAGGCTGCTCTTGCCTTAAAGGGACTCAGGGGAACACTTCCTGTTATTAATGACATTGATTTTGGAATAAGGTTTCCATCAAGCTCATATAGGTGTAATGGTGTCGTGTGTCCACTTACTTTTGGCCATGTAGTGTGTACACATACAGTCCCTTGCATCCTTGCATAAGAGTTAGCCCCCCCAAGCTTTCCCCCATTTCATTACCCCATTTTCATGTAACGGAATGTATACCGAATAACCCATGATATTGAAGTATGGAGTAATCCGTATAGTTTGCATGCACTGTATGCAAAAATGATTAAAAAATGAAAACATAAAAGTTGTGTATGCGTCCAGAAATGAATCTTAAATGAGTTCTTTTGGATTTTGGAACGAGATGTGCTTAAAGCCATAAGCAAATGTTTAACTTCGAACACAGGTTCTGAACTTATTGGGTGGGTTGGATTACATTCTGTCTCAGGCCATGGACCCTATGTTTTAACCCCTCCTGACAAATTAAAGGAAAAACCAGCATGTGTCAAAATGTCTCTTCATAACCACTACAAGCCACTAAAACAGCTTCTGTAACTCCTACCATAGATTCTGCAAGTCTGTGGAGCTATAGTGGAAGGACGAACACTGACAAATATTACCTCAGTTGGTCTTTTGCTGATGGTGGTGGAGAGCACTTTCTAACTAGTCCATAATCACTCAGATCTTCAGTTGGGCTGAGATCTACTGACTATCCTGATCCTCTAGTGACTATAGTTAAGATCCTCATCCGAGCATTCGGTGAGACATCGCACCCTGTGGATGGGGGCAGGGTCATCCCGGAATCGGCTGTCTGTATGCCACCGGTGTGCCTATAATTGCACAACCTCTTATAACACATTGAGAGACCTACAGATTTCCATGATGTAATGACTGCTGTTAAGGAGAAAACATCATAATTAAATAGAAAGATTTTGAATCTTTAATAGGTCCCCCTGCTTTATTTGTACCTAGAGGGAAATACTGTAGCCGTTTGGTCTCTGCATGGCTTGATTTAAGAGTTTGCAGCTGTGCGAGTATACCCCCAGTCTGTGAGTCTATATATGTAATTAATAGGCTAGCCAGCTTTCTGCAGGTAATTGCAAACAGTATCCCACATATTTTAATGCCTTTATTCTGCCTGGAAGTCAGCTGTCCTGCTGAACAGGAGGTTTGTCATCCTTTATGGGGCTCTTTCATAAAAGGTTTTGGCTTCATCAATCAGTTTGGCACTAAAGGGAAAGACATGTCCTTCTGAAACTGATAGACACTCTTAAATCCAGGAAGTCTATTGAGTGACATGTTATATCTTCATTTACCACAGATACAGTATCAAAACACTGCATGCTTTAGCTTCATACATTCACTTCAATGCATAAAAAAAACATCTGTTTGCTTGCTTATTCATATACTTATCCGGTCGGCCCATCATGTGGCAACAGCGCAGAGGTGTTTTTCCTATCTTCAGCTGTTCCGTGTGGTCTTCTCTTGTTGTAGAGCATTTGCATCAAGGTTTTCTGTGCTACGTTTCTGAGATGCTTTTCCGCTTAGCATGGTGGTAAAAAAGTGTTTATTTGAGTTATTGGCTCCTTCCTGTCAGCTAGCACCAACCTGGCCGTTCGTCTCTGACCTAACTTCTCAGCAAGGACTTTCCACCTGCAGAACTGCCAATTACTGGATGTTGTTTTTCGCACCATACTGTGTAAACTCTAGAGACTGTTGTGTGTGAAAATCCCAGGAGAACATCAGTTTCTGAAACACTGTCTGGCACCAACAACTGTGCTCCAGTCAAAGTCACCAAGATCTCATTTTCTTCACACTCTGTTGCTTGATGGGAATATGTCCTGTATCTACATGACTTTATGCGTTGTGTTACTGCAACATAATTGGCTGAATGGGTAACTCCATGAACGAGCAGCTGTGTGGCTAATAAAGATATCTAGTAAAAGAGAGTACTTCCAAATATTTGCATTCATTTATATATGCACAAGATGCGATACAACTACGGGTAGTCCTCAGATTACGATGGAGATGCGTATCCCCATCGTAAGTGGAAAATATTGTATGTCGAACCGCTGCTTAGCCTAGCGTAGCCTAGCCTACCCAGGAGACTTTTCCTGTAGGAGACATGCTGGGGCGTTTAGAAGACATGCTTTTGAATTAAAATTAGCTCTTGAAACACACAAACAAATGTGCGGTTGTGCACTGTACAGTACACCGATACGCAAATTAACTCCGTGAGCTGCGGGAGAGAGTGAGGCATCACGCAAGACCAGCGACGCGTACTTCCGGGTATCGTCCGCGCACATCCAGGTGTCGTCCGAACTTATCGTATGTCGTGCGCAGCTACGCTGACCTGCCAGCGATGCCTGCCCGCGAATCTTAAATCTTTTCTGAATATTTAACAATTCTTAGCGTATCGTAGTCGTCATCGTAACTTCGAAAATTCGTAAGTCGGGCATGATAACTAGGGGAGCATCTGTATATAGTATGTGTGCCCTAATGAGTGCAAAAGTGCAAAAGTCAGGTACAAGAATAGTAGAATTTCTAGGCGAAGGAAGTTCACGTACCGAGCGAATAAGAGCCAGAATAACACCTAGTGTGGTATTCTGTAGAAGGACCAATGCCAGTGACGTCAACCCTATTAATTCTCTAACTGTTAGGAAGTGATTAAGCAGTTACATTGATTTTTTTTTTTAAAGAGCTATTTCATATTCCGTGTGTTCTCTGATTGGGCAGATTTTGAAGATCTTTGTGGATAACCCCTTCCCGATCACACTGCTGAAGCAGAACACATCTGTGCGCTGCCTGGACATGAGCACGTCTCGCAGTAAGCTGGCCGTGGTGGACGAGCACAACACCTGTCTGGTCTACGACATCCAGACCAAAGAGCTGCTTTTCCAGGTTAGGCCCCGATCCAGAGAGATGGCATAAACGCTTTCCCCTCGTCTCCTGTTTATCAGAGTGATGCAGAGGATGGCTGTTGTGCCCGGTTTGCCAGTTTCACACCACAGAATCCCGATCCCAGTTCAGCCCTAGCCAAGTTCACAAGCAGTGCAAACCAGCTTAAGGAATTTGAAGACAAGAGTGTGGCATTAAGGAAACATTAAAAGCATGTCTATTTCAGACACTCATAGACAACTATACAGTTATGACAATGATAATGTCATGCAGAACTCCCGTGTGCAACGGAAGTCATCCAGTCTGAGGCGTACATTAGACAAAATGTTTTGTATACACCTTTTCTCCTGCACCAGTGATTAGTGATGTCACAATGAATGAAAATGGGGAAAAAAAACCCCAAACCAAACAAAAAAATCCACAAGATTGATTAATTGGGAAAAATATGCTCATGGTATTATGATATAAAATGTATAAGTTACCTGTAACTCTTGTTAGGTTATGATATGATATATACCGCGAGCGCTCTTTCTTGTGATCCGCTTTTCTGTTTTCTTTTAATTGACTCCCGGTAAAGACACTTTTAAGATGAAGTGATCTGACTCATAGGATACGTATTTTTCAGACATGACTCAAAAATACAACTTCAAAAGCAACCCTCATTTTGTGGTAAAAAAGTGGTTGAAAGAAGTCTACACTCGCAACATTATACTTGTAGAAGCACATAGATGTCTATCTTGACAGGTCTAATCTGAACGCCTTTAGATTTGGTGAGTATCTTGGGCTCAGAAGTGGAGAGGGGGAAATCACAGGGTCGTAAAAGACACATCTTGTAAAAGATCGATTAACCTCAGCTGAATGCGGCTTTATTCCCATCCTATAGATCTTACTTCATATTTTTGGTCAGATTCTGAACGGTGTGTGTGTGTGTATTCAGGAGCCCAATGCAAACAGTGTGGCGTGGAACACACAGTGCGAGGATATGCTGTGTTTCTCAGGCAGTGGCTATCTGAACATCAAGGCGAGCAATTTCCCCGTGCACCAGCAGAAGCTTCAGGGCTTTGTTGTGGGCTACAATGGCTCAAAGATCTTCTGCCTGCATGTCTACTCCATGGCGGCGGTGGAGGTGCCTCAGGTGTGTGAGCGTACGTGTGCGTCACTCTGCACGCCTGTATATAAATCATGTATAACACCGATTGTAGCATTTGCATAAGGTACAATCAACTGCAATCAGTGTGCTAAATTTTAAGTTTCAGTTTGCTAAAAGTGCCTTTGACTTCTCGGCAGTCGGCTCCAATGTATCAGTATCTGGAAAGGCGGATGTTTAAGGAAGCTTATCAGATCGCCTGCCTGGGCGTGACGGACAGTGACTGGAGGGATCTGGCTACAGAAGCACTGGAAGGACTGGACTTTGACACAGCCAAAAAGGTTTTTTCAATAAATACACACACACAGACACTCCATTTAATTTTGGGTTGTTTTTTTTTTTACGAGAATATTGCATCACATAACTTATGAAAGCAGCAGATGGTGCTTCCTGATGCTAGCTGAGAATTCAGGCACCTCTTATCATCGCAAAAGAGAAATTAATGACTATTCACAGAAACACTATTCATCTGTTTCCAGATTTATGAATGTCCAAATCTGTTTCGCGCTCTCTGCCTTTTCCTAGGCGTTTATCAGGGTCCGAGACTTACGCTACCTTGAGCTCATCAACAGCATTGAAGTAAGTTCTGTGACACTATTACTTTTCCCCTGCAGCAAATCCCTTACTCCATGATTTAGTTTGGAGTATTGTGCTACAGTGCTGTCGCATGCTGATTTATTTTCTATACCAGCAGCTCTGACAGTAGTTTACTACTGGAAGTTTACTAGTCCAACTGTAGTTTAGACCAAAATGTTTACATGCACCTAGGTGAAAGGTTAAAACTTCACAACGCAGCAGGTTATGTTCTTATATGTGTCCTGTGTTCAGTCGATTAGAGTGTCCGTTTCCATAACAGATCATTTTCTGAGTACTGTATTTTCCAGACTACAGAGCGCACCGGTATATAAGCCGCACCCACTAATTTTTAAGAGAAAATCAGATTTTTCCATATATTAGCCGCTCCGGAC
>JAQMCW010000038.1:17907661-17917735 GCA_030068335.1 Chrysichthys cranchii
GATCCTCTCATTAACGGACTATGGGGGGGGGGGGGGTCCGTTGACTTGAATAGTCCGATGATGTGAAGTGTTTTAGTGTTGGGGCTTAAAATAATGCAAATCCAAGGAAAAACACCACTAAGGTCCATAAAAGTGCTCCCCAACTACTGGACACATGACAAGCAGCATAACGACCAACATAAATAGGTAAGGACATTGAAAAAACATTGAGGTGAAAAACACCAAATAATCGCCGAAAAAACAGTATAGCTTCACAACGACCGCAGCTCAACCGACGCTTGGAAGCAACTAGTAGCACGCACGCCACCGCCGCCTAGCGGACAATTGCTGAACTTCTGGACTCAGTTCGCAACACCCGGGATTTTTAAACTTTCGTCCCGGACATTCTGGCTAACGGATTATGTATTCAGACCAGCGGATTTTGTCCGTTGCATCTGATATCTGTTAATACGGGGTCCGTAGACGAGAGTATCGACTGTATACAGTACAGTTAGTGAATTGTTCTATTGATATGAACCATTTGTCTCCAGGTGACTATTATAATAGTATCAGTGCTGACAAGGACCTTTGGTTCCGTGGAGACCTGAGACGTCCATGTGTCCCTGGAATCATGCTCCTACTGCTCCTACTGAACATGCTTTCACAACACAATACTGTTTGCCTTTACCGTATACAGTTGTCTAAGGGTAAACCCCTTATTGGGTATCACCCAGACGAGCCTGGTTCCTCTTAAAATTTCTTCCTCATGCCCTTTCAGGGAGTTTTCCTTGCCAGTGTTATCAGGAATCCAAATGTCCCCCCGTATTTTGGTAAAATTGCTTTGTGACGATAGCTATCGTTAAAATGCTCCACAAATGAAATGAACCTGAGATTATTGTTTCAGTGGCAGACTATTACGAGCATTCAGTGCGTGCCACGCTGACATGGTAGAGTGTGTGTATGTGTGTATTAGGGTTTTTGAGTCAACATGTTGGAAATCCTAAACCCGATCCATTGTAGTGGTCACACCTACCTAGGTGGTTCAATTTGTACAGTATATGCACAGTCAATTCTGTTAGTTGTTCATCAGTGGTAGGTTTAGTACCAGCACCCAAAGACTGTCCTGACACCAAGACCAACACCACATCCTGTTGAGTCAGCGTCCCTATTAAGCACAGTTCTCACAGCTAATTTATATGTGCCTTTAGCTTTCTGTTTCTTTTCGAAGCTTGTTTGTTAGTTCCAGAAACCTAGCCTCAACGTCATTATAAATTGAAACCGCCCCGTTTGTTTGTGTGAAAACGCACTGACGACATCAATTTGTATAAAAAATAAATAAATAAATAAAAAAAAAAACAAACGTGTGTAAATCTGATCGTTATCTTGAAACAAGTTAACATTTACAAAAACACCGGTGATGTGGGCGAGATTCAAAATTGCAGACTACCATGCTAAACATAGCAACCTGTAATAATCTCAAAAGCTCAATAATTGTTGAGCGCACTCTTTAGCAGGTAGATTTCACCATAGTCTCTGTACTGTTCTAATAAACAGTGACATACTACCTTGACACATTTTATAATTAATGTGGTAAACTAAGGTTTGGGACATGGCTGAGGAGTAACCAGGCAGATAAATGGGTTTTATTGGCTGGCCAGTTTAATGGCTGCGTCCCAGGTCAAACATGTTCCACCGGTTTTGGCAAGACCACAGACAGGTGGAATTTGAATGCGCAGCATTCCACTGATTTCCAAGTAGTTGGACAGGTGAAGCAATATGACCAGGAAATGCAAGAATCCAAGAAGAAATATCCCAAAAGCCTAAAAAGGTGGTTTTCCTTGCTTGTGCATTTAACCAAAACCCAAACCTGTGGCTTCATGGCACGCTGGTCTAAAAAATAAGCTGTATTTCATAATACAATTAAGCGATTCACATAAAACTATGATTAACATGCAGCCAAGCCAAGTTCACCCTAGTTTTGCACCAAGTGCAAGAGGAAATTGGCTTTGAAAGATGGCTTACTGTTGGAACAAGGATGGCATAAAATCATAAAGACTGTTCAACTGGCTATGTTTCAGTACGTATGGCGAAATCATACACTCCCTTGCTAAAAAGCCTCATAGTAGAATAGTTGGATAGTATTGTACCTGTTACCATACAACATGGTGTTTAGTGCGGGAATGTGAACATTTTTCTTACTTTTATTTTTATTTAGTGTGTACTGGATAAATAGAAAAATCTGATTCCATTTTAGTAAACAGCAAGTAAATGTAATTTCTACAAAATAAATCAAAGAATAAAAATAACTTATATGGTTTATGCATTTCTGAGACTTAAAGGCGCAATTGTGGAATTTTTTTTTTTTTTTGTTATTCTACATTGTACAAATAACTGGAAAGATATGTCAGACAATATAAAGAATAATGTTTTAGGCCATGGCCTTAGTAGAAGTGTATTACATGACTGAGAAAACCCGTTTGTAAAACTGATCTCCAGTCTGGAATGCTTGCTTGTGTTTGGATGAGCATCTTGTCAGTCACTCTACTCAGTGGCCCACCACAAATCCTGGGGGTGAAGCTTTGTGAACATGGATGGGAGGGAATGGGATGGGCTCAAAGAGTAAAAAATGTCATTTGTCATTCAAATGTTGAACCCACCTACCGTTAAAGACCTAATCTTACATGACTAATGTGACCTAATATACCTTTAAATGCCACAAAGCATACCACGCACTGCACTTTTGCTCTCATGCTTCAGAAATGGGGAAAGGTAGCTGAGCTCAAGTTTAAACTAAATGAGCACAGACCTTTCAGCATTTGATGACTTCATTCGCTCAGCGACCCAGAAGTGGGCACTTGTAGCACAAGGAGGAGTTGGTGTAGCAGGGAGCAGATTTTTTGGTTTCAATTGCCCTTGACAGACAAAATGAATGAACGACGTGTTGAGCATTCTAGGGTCCCGCTTATGCGAGCTCAGCTTAATCAATGTGTCTGAAAAACTATAAACTCACCGACTATTTTATTAGAAATACCTGGGTACCTGCTTATTCCTCCAATTATCCAATCAGCCAATCATACGGCAGCAGCACAATACATAAAAAGTGCAGATACAGGTTTAGGGCTTCAGCTATTGTCCAAATCGAACATGAGAATGGAGGAAAATGTATTTTTATGCACGGCATGGTTTTTGGTGCCAGACAAGTTGGTTTGAGGATTTCAGAAACTGCTGGGTCCTGGGATTTTCACAAAACCACAATCTGTTCAGCAGAAATTTCAAACCCAAATTTGGCACTGGTTACATCAGCATTTTTGTAAAAATGAAAGGCAAATAATATAGCTCACAGGAAGAAGAACGACTAACAGAAACTATTCTATTATTACACTGAGAAGCAGTGCAAGGCGGGTAGGGGTAGCTCAAGACGCCGCACTACTGATCGGATGGTCAGGAGAGCAAATCCAAGCACCACCAAGCTGCCTCTGCTGGGCCCTTAAACAAGGCCCTTAAACCCTCAACTGCTCAGTTGTACAAATGAGATAAATGTAAGTTGCTATGGATAAGGGCGTCGGCCAAATGACGGTAAGGTACTGTAAAGGCAATCTAGACAGCTGGCTGATATTTTGTGTTTTCCTCAAAACCTTGCAGTTTTGTTCAGAGCCCGTGGCCTTCAGTCTTAGATTGGTGGTCTTGACCTACAACAGTGGAACCCAATGGGTTTTTCTGCTGTTGTTGCCCATCCTACTCATAGTTTGATGTGTTGCGTGTTCTGAGATGTTTTTCTGCTCACCGCGGTTGTAAAGAGTGGCTGTTTGAGTTCCTGTCAGGTCAAACCAGTCTGGTAATTCCCCTCTGACCTCTCTCAAGGCATTTCTGCCGGCAGAACGGCACCACTCACTCAGCCTGTTTTTTTTTTCTTTTCTTTTTTTGTTTTTTTGCACCAGGCTGTGTACAACCCTGAGAATGTTTTGTGTGAAATCCTCCAGAGATCAGCAGTTTCTGAAGTAAACTCTAACACTTGGTGTTACAAGTCACCAAACCCCAGAGTGTATATTAGCTAGCAGCCTGTTCTCTCCAAACACACCCCTGCTTACACTCTATTTTGTCAGTTGATGACCTAATCAACATCAACAAGCCAATTTAATTTTTATGTCTTCCTCTCACCCTACACTAATCAACTGCAAAAATATGAATACAAGTTTTAAACAAGGAACACATCCATTTTAGACACTATCTTCTCTTCTACATGGCTGGGAAGAGGAAATACATTATGTTTTCTGGTGAAATTCTACTCCTGAATTTTGTTGCCTTGAACTTTCCACCAGGCAGTGAACTTTAGCTCATAAACTACGGCAGTTGGCCTTATGATAGGAGTAGGGATTCTCCCAAGAGGAAATAGTGAGGGCATGACAACAAGTGCAAGTTAAAAACAGCAGTGAAATGAGGCCATAGTTGAAGCTTCCCTTCAGTTGGTAAAAATAAATAAATAAATAAATAAATAATCTAAATAATAAAATAAAATCTCCTGGTGCAAACCGAAATGTACTCAATAAACTAAAGGAAATGATCATGAGCACTATTTTGGGTTGGCCTTCTAATATCATCGTGCCAGACCATTAATGGAATTATCTGGAAAAGTCCCAAAGTGACCCAGGGCTTATTTTCAAACCTCAACACCGAGTACATACCAACCACATTATTCACATATTGTCTGAACTTTGAATCACACCTGACATCCGGGTGAGTAACAGCACACAGCTATGGACTGAAGTGCATTTAACGCCGGAATGAACTCATCAGTGTCACACCAGGAATAAAAAAAAAAAAAATGGTTACACAGCAGACGTTGCGCAAGTCCAAAGCTGTGTAAACAATCCGCCGTGCGGCCTACTTCATCTGTAGTATGGATTTAGCAGGAGAATGTATTATTCAATGCTATTTACGAACACCGGCTCCTCTGACGAGAATGAGAATGATCCTGTCACTCAGTCGGTAACACGCGTGAACCAGCGGCTAATCCACTGGCAGACAGCGTGTCGCTTATTTTTGACTCACTGACTACGGGTAGGATAGAATCAGAGGACAGTTCGGGTCATCGGCTGCCAACTTTGAACTACAAAGCTTGATAAGGAGGCTCGCTCAGCCCTGGTACAGAATGATACCGAGCAATAAAAGTGCGAGGTGCTTTCCACTGAAACGGAACGCAGGTATACAAACATGATAGATGACAGAAATAGATATGGAAACAACAGAGGAGCTGGCCCGAGCAGATAAGGAAGCAAAATGTGATGATGTTTTTCCCAGGGAACCAGACTGAATGCGAGATTTTTGTCATTAGGTAGGAGCCCTATGTAAGATAAATGGAATTATGGTAAATAATTGATATTCATTTACAGCAGGAAACAGTTTAACCGCTTTAATGAGTGGAGTGTTTAGAATCAATGGGAGATTTTGTGGAAGTTTGACAATCCTCAAAAGCTTGGGCTATCTGGAGGACCCAGCAATGCAAAGCAGTGTTCCTGGAGAGCAAACTGGGATAAATACTGTAGCAGAACGGATAAACTCGGGTTTCAGCTGCAATAGATTCATTCATTCATTCATTCATTTATTTATTTATTATTTCATTTGGATTTATTTATTTATTTTTTAAAAAAAAGTTTTCATTTATCCTCTTTGCATTGATTGATGCCACGGTCTGTGAGAAATGATTTTCTGTGTCATGTTCAGAACAGCGCCAGTCCCAAGAAGTTACGTGACATTCATCAAAAAGAAAGAAGAAAAAAACCCTAAACAAAACAAACCACTTCAAATCTAGCCATGACCTAATCGTTAAAGCATTAAAAGGCAAATGTTGTCACCACTCAGTCATGTTAGTTGCATATCTGGTCCTTTGTCAATGTCAACAATGCATTTTATGTTCCTAGATCTTTACAAATTTCACCTGAATGCCCTGGTTCTACAGGTTAGTGTAGGCCAGCTCTGTGACTTCTGTACTTGCCTAGGGCGATTCTCCTAAGTCTACTGGAGTATAAAGAAGAGGAAAACCATGCATGCAATACAAGGCATCGAGCAATCGGGTGTGTTTACAACTAATCCTAGAATTATCAGGAAACTCAGTGGTGGACATCTTATAGTTCCTCATCCACATCGAGAACTTAGATTTATTCCTGAATTAACCTGCAGTCACCCCCTGGATTTACACATATCCATTCAACCCCCTATGTGCACACACACACACACACATATGCAAACACATCTGACCTTGGCAAAGAACGTAACACACTCACCCACACCCACACGCGCAGGCAAACATGGCTTCCACCGCAGGACAAATCGTGTTTACATCCCAAACAGTAAGTCCGAGAATGAGACAGTGACTCGGCTGAAAGGCAAGCTCAGATAATGCGGCTGACTGGAACCGCACATGTTGAAATTGAAAAAGGTCGAAAGAAAGAAAAGGGCCAAGCCCGTCATTAAAGGAGTGAATGGAGTGAATTTAAACCGTACACCACATCATTACGCGTCTGGTTTAGAAATACACGTATAAATACTGTACATGAGATGACGGGGTGTGTCTCTTTAAGGAAATGTGTGCATAACTTTTTGTCACTGCATGACTTTTCCTTCTTCTTATTTCCATTGCATGCACTCGGAAGTGATATAGCCTGGGTTGCTTCCGTCTAAATAAACAAGACACAGTGCGCGGTGTCACGACTGTGTCGTATTAGTGTTAGTAACTTGACCTTGTCTTACTGCAAAAAAATAAATAAATCTATTCAATGTGTGTGTGTGTGTGTACACAAGTCATTGAGCATGAGTTTATGCTACATTAGATCATAAATAAGGGTTGACTAACTACTCATTCAGGATGAGGTCAGGCCACTGTATTTGCCCGTGTTTTCAAGGCAAGAAGCAAAGTTACTCCATGGCAGGAGTCACTCTGTGTCATGCACTCCAGCCGCAGTTCATCCGGCAAAAACACACCAAGAAAGGGAACTCGCTAGTGCATTACTTCTAACATGTGCATTACTTCCGTAATCAAAATCTCACCTCAACTAGCGTGACCTGCACTCAGGTCTGATTATTACTAGCACCATCCTTTTACGAGCGCACCAAATCTGCCACACCGACGGCTCATTTAATGCTACTTTGTTCATAAGGTGCGGAAAGAACGTTCTTCTGATTCTCAGAAGACTGGATTTGACTAAGGACTGCATTGGGTTGATAGTATCGTCAGTTTTAATTTAAACGAACGCATGGTTGAATAACAAGTTTCATAAGGCGGCCATAATTATCCAAAGAACATCTATTTACATTGGAAAGTAATCTGATTGTAAAGCAATAAAAGTAATTCAGGACGGTTACTGGCACCCTGTGGTTGCATGCTGTTATGTCAGAATGATAGATTCCTCAGGCTCAAAATACACCGCGCGGGGTGTCCAGATGAAAGGTTCGAAATGTTTTACTAATCATGGTCACAGGATCTAGGACAAGGTTAATTCATGAAGTCGTTTTATGATTGCAGATTAGGGGTGTAACACAAAGCCACTATGTGTATCTGTTTCGGTGTCGGCATCCATATCCAGTGCTCCAATTATTCATAACTGTATCTATAGCTATATCTATAATATATATGTGTATCTGTGTCTGCTTACTGCTTCAAAAATTCATATGGAACATGACGCGGGCTTAGCTTGAACTGGAAAGATTTCTTTTCATTTCTTCCTGAAACAGACAATGCGTACGGATTAGCTTTTTTGGCTGCGATTATTGCAGCACATGACACTTTACCATGAATTTGTTTGGGTCTATGTCCAAAATTATGTACCTAAGCAAACCAGTGACCTAACTTAAAGCACCGTGACCCTGACCAGGCACTTACTAAGGATGAATAAATGAATGCTGCATGAGGAGAAAAGAATCCAAAAACAAAATCAAATAGTGCGCCTGCCGTGCGTATTTGTATTTGTTCAGGCTATTGTTCCTATAGTAGCGGCTCATTCACAGGGAATTGCACGGAGGACAATCGAACCGAATCTATGCATCATAAATGGATTTTTAAAAGGTGCTGCTATCAAAGAAAATGCATGATCATTGATGTGGTGAAGTTTTCTTTAAAGAGGGTTTTACGTAACATTAAAGGACGGAGTCAGCACTTTGTAACGAGTGCGTCTTTTTTCGGATGGGGAACTTGATGCTCTTGGGTTTCTCAATAGCATGACAAGATGCGGTTTTCTTTTCCTTTATTAACTTGAGAGACAGAGAGAAAGAGAGAGAGAGAATGAAAGCGAGAGAGTGGGAGAGAGAAAAAAAGAGAGAAAGAGGCTGGTGAAACTTCTGTTTATTGGTAACAGGAACTAACTTGTCTTGTGGAAGTTCCACAAAATTAAATATAACAATAGTAGACAATTGTAGAAATTATTACACGGCTGTTGTGCATTTCCATCTACCGGTAACGCATGAACGTGATGAACAGTCGGATATCATAAGTCAGGGGTGGGCAACCTGAGCCACGGAGGGCCGATGTGGGTGCAGGCTTTTGAGATGACCTTCGTATCAGCATTTAACCCATTAACTGCCAAAAAAATTTTTTGAACCTTTTTCATGTATTTCTCTTAATTTACATCCAAATAGTAAGAAAAACATCTCCTTTCAAGAAATATGACTGTTAGTTTTTCTGAAATTTTAATTTTTAGTCAAAGTCCCAAATGGGGGATCATGGCACATGCCATCTATTTTTTATGCCATTCAATATATGATCCCCAAACGGGGACCACGGAAGCTAATGGGTTAAAAAAGACTCCTCGCATGGCTCTAAACATCTTTATTATTGGCTGATTGAGAGGCCATCCCAAAAACCTGCACCCACACTGACCCTTCATGGCTCGGGTTGGCCACCCGTCGAAATGATTCATACACGTATATCAGCTGTGCAATTCTTAATGCAAGTCTGTTCGTTTTTTTTTTTTTTTAGTTTACTGATTTCAGCTCGATTGTCAAGCTCGACTTAGTCACGACGTTTACAAAATATTCCGGCTTGTTTTTGTCATTATTCCAAAAAAAAAAAGAAAGAAAGAAAAAAAAAGGAATTATTCCTACTAAGCTGTTCAGATGGCTAATAAAAAGGAATTTTCCACTGATATTCCCAGATACGTGCATGCATCACGAACCCAGCCTTGCGAACGTTCGTCTTTCTCACCGACTGTAAAAAAGGCGAGAGGTTGTGTTTCGTAAACTGACGTAAAAACCCAGACTGAGACCCATATCCCAAATGAACTGCATATACGTCCAAAGGATGCTCCGAAAACCCGAATAATGTTCGCATATCCCACAGGTCTTAACTGGAAAATGCTAAACTCGCCATAAGGCCAAATTGGGAATATCCAAAACAGAACGTGCTATATACGTGACCAGTATAGGATTCTGAATACTACTGTCATATTCGGGATAACAGTGGAATATTAGTGTGCATGTAAATATACTGAATGTTTCTGGGTAAAACAACTTTAGTCACAACCTCTATAATGTGCCAGCCTTCAACTTGTTAGAAATTTTTATAAGGGATTTTCTTACTAAACAAGTGCATGTGAGTGACACAGAAATTACTCAGATTCTGTGGAAGTTACAAGCAGCTGTAACCAAAAGAAATGGTTTGTGCTATGTGGAAAGTGAACGCACGCTTCAAGAATCCTTCTGCCTGAGAATCCGTGTTTCAGTAGCATCATAAATGTAAAATTATGCACATATTAGACGAGGGTTCTCGACAGCCGGCAGGCCACAGACTGTGTCAATATTAATGCACCATAAGACGAGACAAAAAAAAAAAGAGGAAACAGTCAAGCTAAAGAGCTAGTGCCAAACTTTCTCTCTCTCTGCCCGGTAAAGACCCTCACACTCAAACAAAGTCCCGCTCAGAATTTCAGAAATCCTCTTTCTTGTTTCTTTTTCTTGTCACCAACAATGGACCTTTTCACTGTCAATGGACAATTACATAACCTAATCCTGAATGAGGCCATGCATGCAACTAACACACACACATACACACACACACACACACACACACACACACACACACACACACACACACACACACACACACAC
>JAQMCW010000038.1:18010492-18021735 GCA_030068335.1 Chrysichthys cranchii
AGGGTGGGACTGATCAAACATCTTCTGGAGGGGGTGGGACTGACCAAACATCTTCTGGAGGGGTGGGACTGATCAAAAATCTTCTGGAGGGGTGGGACTGATCAAACATCTTCTGGAGGGGTGGGACTGATCAAACATCTGCTGGAGGGGTGGGACTGATCAAACATCTTCTGGAGGGGTGGGACTGATCAAAAATCTTCTGGAGGGGTGGGACTGATCACACACCTGGAGGGGGTGGATTAATCAAAGATTCTGCCTGAACAAACAAAACAGGTCAGATTTTCTGAAGGGGAAGGATTAGTTAAACTTTCTGATGGAGCAAGAGTCATTTGTCAAAATTGTTGCTGGTGTGAGAGAGATTAATCAAACTTTTTGCTGGAGCAGGTAATACTGATCAAACCCTCAGCGGAAGCAGCTGGCATTGATTAAACTTTCTGCTCGGGCAGGTGGAACTCATCAAACTTTCTACTGCAACAAACAAAACTGCACAGAGCTTCTACTGAGAAGGTTGCTGAGGAGAGATTAGTCGGACTCTTTTGCTAGCTCGAGAGGAACTAGTAAAACTCTGCTGGAGAGGGTGATTTTGGTCAAACCCTCTGCTGGAGTGGGAGAGACTGATCAAACTTTTGGCTAGGGCAAAGGAGATTGGTCAGACCTTCTGCCAGAGGGGGCAGGTTTAGTCAAATTTCCGTCTGAAGCAAGATTTCTGCTTGAAAGAAAAGGATTTGTCAAACTTTTTTCCGGATGGGGCAAGACAGAAAAAGTTCTGCTGGAGCAGGGAGGGAATGATCATACTTTTTGATGAAGCAACAAAGAGTGTCGAACCTCACTGCCAGGACAAGCAAGACTGATCAAACTTTCAATGGGAAAGAAAAGGGGGAAAGGGGGAGCAGGCAATATTGATCAAACCCTCTGCTGGAGCAGCTGGGCTTGATTGAACTTTCTGCAAGAGTGTGTGGGACTGATCAAACATTCGACTTGAAGAAAAAAGGCTGGTGAGACTTTCTGCTGAAATGGCTGCCCAAGGGCGAGATTAGACAAAGTATTTTGCTAGAGAGAAAGGGATTAGAAAAAACTCTGCTGGAGGGGGCAGTACTGATCAAATATTCTGCTAAGGCTAAGGAAAGTGGTCAGACTTTTCCCTGGAGAGGGTGGGATTAGTCAAACTTTCTTCTGGAGCAAGAGGGATTGGCCAAAATTACTTTGTTGGAGTGGGTAGGGTTGATCAAATATTTTTCTGCAGTGGGGAGGATTCTACTGGAGCACTGGGAGCTGATCAAACATTCTGATGGTGCAAAAGGGAGTGTTCCACCTCTCTGCCAGTGATCGCAGGTTTGATCAAACGTTCTTTGGGAGATGGGGTGGGGGCATCGGGGTAGAATGCCTTAGCAAGCAGGAAGCATCTTGCAAGTGAAAGCAATTACTATGAACAAGCATTTAATCACTTTCCTGCACTGAGGAAATACACAGAAAGCCTGTTTAATAAAAATCTACAGTGGGAACCTAAAAAAGAGGTTGAATTCCGTCTGTCTCAACAGTGAGACTCAATCCATTCACAAACACACACCCTGGATAAATCTTCTATTTCATGAACAAGCTAAATGGGACCATATTGATTAAGCTCCACTTTAAGCAAAGGCTTGTGTATCTCTCAGTCTTGCCCTCACATTTATACAAAGGTCACTCACCTCGGCTACCTGCTCAGTGGTCACTATCTGCTGAGCCAGCATCGCCAGGTTGGTTGTCATGCTGATATAAGGTCATTAGCAGTGTCTTACAGGTACAAGGCCACTGCTGCATCTGTTATGACCCGCTGGACCTGTGCACCACATGAACAACACATCAGACTATGATGTGACAAAACAGTACACCGCTTTCATACCACTATGTACACAGAAACACTAAACAAAATAAGTGACATTGGTGAGCATGCTCACAGTACACCATTTAAAAGGTTTCACTTGCATAATAAAGCTTTCTAATTCAGCGCCAGTACATTTTTAGCCAACACTGAGGTAGCGGTAAAGAATATCATGTCCATATAATTAGTTAACTATTATATATCACTGAACTGAAGGTAGACTTGCTAATGTTAGAGGCTCCTGCTGCATTATTATTTAAGATTTATACATAAGGTACTGTGTGATAGATGAATAACGTACCACGATCAGAGGCAACACTGCAAATGAGAGTTTTCCCAAGATATCTTTCAAAGTACAAATGTGATTATTCTGGTTCCACAAAACACTTAAATATTGCAGCAAAATTACAAACTGTATCTTTAAGCCTTCACACTATGATGACACCACAGGACCATCAAGGGTCCACGAAGCACAACAATGGTGTCTTGATTTTTTTTTCCGTTTTGTTTTTACACTGGTGGAAAACCACAAGTCACCATTATCGAGGTTAGTATATTTAGTATCCAAGCAACAAAATGTCAGCTCAGACCTAATGTCTTCACCCACAGTCCTGTGTGAAACGATAGGGACTTGCTTTACAGCACGTTCCTGGGTGACTCCCATCGCCTCTGGGAGGACTTATGGCAGATGGAGAGCAGCTTCAACCACAGGCTTCCCCCCTAACCCCAAAGTGCAGGATGGAGCAAATTAGGCACTCCTTTGTGCCAACATCTATTACGCATCAGAGCCTGATATCCCCAGACAATGACTTTTTTTTTTTACATAGTTCTCAACAGTGCCCAAAACATTTTAGACCTTACTTAGGCACTTAACAGTTCAATTAACACTTTAGATACCCAAACACTTGAAACATCTGATTCTATTTGGTCATTTGTTTATTGTTCTTCATCATACTTTTTTGCATAACATGCATATTTCGGACACTGCAAACACCTGAACCTGTACTGCTTACTTGTTTATTGCCCACTATCATTTCGTTTTGCATTACATGAACTTTTTCTTTTGCTCATTACTCTGCATTATTGTACATTTTATTTATTGTGTTGTATTTCTAAACAGCATGCTTTCCATACCAACAACACACTGACCCTTTAGGAAATCATCATTCCTCTTAATGTATAATTCTGAATACAAAATTTGGGATACTACTGTAGCAGCCTGACAAACCACAGTCCAGTCTCCCACTCCAGTGTATAATTCTGCCCATTTACAGGCAATGGCACCATGACCTCCAGGTCAAACGGATTCATTACACATTAGTATTTAGTTACTTTATGGATACAAGACATTATTTTCAAGGGACGATGCACTGTTTTAAAGGCACAGGGTATTATTTTAAAGGTGCGGTGAATTATTTTTTTTTAAAAAAAAAGGTACGATGAATTAAGGGTGTAGTACATTATTTTGAAGACACATGGCATTGGGAGGCACACTGCATTATATTATATCTTGATCCACATAAGTTATCCATCCTAAAGATTTGATGATGCCCCTTGTGCTCTTGAACGCTGCATCTTCACTGAGATACTGAAACTAAAATGATGTTGCAGAGCATCTATGGGGTCTTAATTGAGGACTTTAAAGCAAAACATGTCCTTATAAAGTTGATTAGGTGTTAGTTTTATTTTAAAACAGCAAATAAAAGCTACAAAGATCCCTAAACTCTTTCCAAAGGGGCAAAAAGGCACAAAATGGAGACTCTGGCAGAATGCCCAAAAAAGACACTTAAGTATTTATAGGCAGTTTCTTAAAATCAACTAGAAACATTTGTGTGTGTGTGTCTTTTGGTTTATTTTTTTATTATTGTCGCGAGTTAGTTCATGCAAAGTCCATCGGATTATGAAAAGATCCGTACATCCTACAAATTGGGATCTGACGAGAAAAAAAACCACCCACTGTCCCGAGATGGCAAAGGTAAAAGGGTCGCCTCATTCCCCCACCCATATTGCGACAAATCCCGCCCCCTGCGCGATGATTGGTTAATATTATGCCGACTTCTGCGCTTGGATTGGCTCTTAGACTGTCCAATCGGCAGATAGCTTGTACCAACCAATAGTATCACAGACCTCAGGGTTTGCCGAAATACGGGTGGAATAAAAGAACGATAAAGAGTCAGGTTCAGCTGCACACCAACCAATACAGTTAGCCTACTAGCTAGCAGGCTAATTCCCTGTCCTTTTTTGTCGCGCGCATTTTCCGCATCGCATTCCCGCTACAATCTACACGACGAGTGTTTGGGTGCGAATTGACAGCTTGCACAATGTGTGTGTGTGCAAAATGGTAAAATGCACTCGACACGCTTTGTTCCCTGTCGGCGGATAATAAATGTGCGGACCGACAGCACGGCAGGGCCCGCCGTTAGGTTAAGCCTCGGTGCCGGGCTCCTTCCCCGGGCAGTTAAACCAGAGAAAAAGGGTTTTATCTTGCCTATTTTAAGCACCGTTCCTGGTCGCGGCAAAGAAAAATCAGTAATATGGCTTACCTGTGAAGTTAATGTGCGTAGTTTTATAACTGTTACGGTGAATACTAATGATTTGTTATTGTTTTTCTCCTGTGAAAGGTCATAGTTCGTGACCCCGTATCGGCCTGCTGGGAGTTTTTTCTCTTCCTCCCTGTCGCGCGCTCGCTCTGCCCCCCTTTTCCTCTCCGCTCGCGCGCACCAGCCACGAAGACCAAACGGCGCTGACGTCATCCCGTCGGCCTCGTCAAGCGCTCGCTGATTGGTGGGTTTCCACACTTTCAGTTTGTGTGTACTAAACCAATGTGAGAGCAGCGCGCTAGCCGGGGAGACCGTGTGGTAACCTCTGGGGCTCCCCGTGCTTCCGTTGTCACCACAAACGGTGTCGGCGCAGTGACGTAATGCCTGTAAGAAATGTTGGGACGTGAAACAGACCACCACAGACGTTAAAATACAAACGCATTCTCTGTTGGAAGATAGAGCTTGGTTTGAGCAGCTGCCAAAACACAGGCCGCTGACCATCATCATCATCATCATCATCAGCACCAGCTGGTGGAAAGAAGCAGCTTCTGAATTACTGCTAGTACAACATTGTAGACCTTACATGTAAGGAAATGACACACTACTGAGGCACTAACATTAAAACTCAAACATGCATTATGGAAGTCGGGGAAACAACTTACCAGTAGGCTAAAGACAATCTACCAGTTTCACCAGCTCATGTGGTGTGGTTTTGGGGTTAGCTGAGAGAGCAGCCTTATGATGAATTATTCTTAAGTTGTGACATCACTAGCATACCATTAAATACCGTAATTACCATAATTCTTTTTACTTCTCAGTATTAATAATAAACACATAATAAACATAGTGACATCATAAAGACATTGTGTCTGACAATTCAATGTAGGGGTCAGATTAATATCTCTCTCTTTGTGTGTGTGTGTGTGTGTTCAGAGGACAGAAGGGAAGGGTGTGCACGATGTGAAACATCCAATAGGAATCAATAAAACATACTAGGTGTCATTTTCAATTTGCCCTTTATTCAATAATGTATTAAACATGCTAAGAACTTTCTTTGGGACACAGGATGATCACATGATCACACAGGATGTGCATGAGAAGAAAAAAAAACTTGTATATAATTTGCACCCTGGTGCACATGAAGTAACTATAGGAGTGAAGTGCAACAGAAGAGCGGTGCAAAACTTTACCACGAGATGGCGCACAAACACACAAAAATGCAGGATGTGCAGTCTGGGAACCACATGAACTTCTGCATGTGTAACCATGTGTACACCATAACAATCAAGTCCCAATCTGGGCCTTCAGAGGCCAGGTGAGCCTGCTCCCGATACACGGAAGACATGATGGAACGGTCGAGCAAGTGTGCAGGGGGAGGCTCTTCTTCTGTTGAGTTTATTGACGGCAGTGTGCAGTGTTTGAGCGTTACCGCCATCTGCAGGATTGAGGAGGGAATCCTTTGGGGGAATATGAACGGTGTCATTTATTTTAGACAGGCGGACAGAAAGAAAGAAAAAGAAAATGTAATCATATGTGCAAGACCAGCCATTCATAGAAAAGTCAAAACAGCTTTAATCGTAGATTGTGTCCCAGATAGTAATCTCAACGGGCTCATATTTACTATCAACCCGCATTTTGTTGCTTTAGCTAGATCCTCTATATTTCTTTCTACATATTTTCTGCATTCCAAAGTGCTCTTCTCCACAGTAAACACACGCCAGACTGATGTTTCCTATTAACCCTACTAACCCTGTGTACCCTATAGGCAGTCGTGTTAACAAGGATATTATTATTATTATTATTATTATTATTGTTGTTGTTGTTGTTGTTATTATCTTTGTTGTTGTTGTTGTTTTATTAACCAATAACAATTAAATTCCAACCCATACATAGGTAAATATACAAATATGTAAATAAAGCGATTATCAAACAAATAAAAAAAATAGTAAATATAATAATCCAGAAATAGACTCCAGGGGTCAGCATAAAACATTAAAATCAATTATCTTAGGCCACAATTTAGGCTTGTGTGTCCTCTGTGCATTCGGGTTAATGATTTGTAAATCAATCACAGATGGATTTAAGCAGATGCACAAGTAAATACACAGTACATATGGAAAGCAAGTGAAATAAAGAAACATATCAATATGCCAGGGGTCAGCATAAATAGACTTAAAGTCACTGAAGTGAAATCATTAAAATGAGCACAGTTTTAACAAAAAAAAATTTTTATTATTATTTTTTTTTTTATCAAAAATCAGATAAATCTTTATTTAATAAAGCACTGTAAAACAATCAGTGTTTCACCAAGGTAACAAAGCAAGAGGTATAACACGGGGTAATAATGAGCTGCGTTTTCGTTCTGACGTCAGAACGTTGACGTTGACGTCGTGGGGTTTTTTTCGTTTAGCGGAAGTCAGTGTTTGCGTCACCTGTCAATCAACGGTATCCTTTCGCTCCTATTGGTCGGCTGAACGTGGAGCGTTGTTTGACTCGGTGCCGCCCACTCCGCCTCGGCAGCGCTCACCTCGGATGTCGTCGTTACCAGTCGGTGAATCTTACTGCCATTACCGGCCTCTTGTCGTCTCATCGCCTGTCTGTCCCTACACATAGAGGTTACTCATATATCTTGAGGCCGATTTATTTTATTTTATTTTAGGCGGTTTTGAGGAAGTGTGCCCTAGCAACGAGGAGACAAATCCCGGAAGCAGGACGGAAGTGTGTGTCCGCCTGAGCGCGAGCTCCGGAGAAACCCCGCAATGTTCGTAGTTGGCGCTGTTTGTTTACAGTCGAGCTGAATGGTGAGGTGCAGACACCCTGTATAATGGGTAAACGTGTGTTTTCTGTATATTAGGTGTTCGGTGGTAATTTAGCTCACAGCTACAACACCCAGTAATTAAAGAAAAGAAAGAGACCGTTTTTGTTGATTAATGGTGTAGCTGGGGGTTTTAGTCAGGTGTTTCCGGTGACACTGCAGGAGTTACAAAACAACAAAACAACACCACCAAACCAAAATCCTAGTCCTGATACAAGTTAGCCCCAGTGTTATGTTTACAATATCCTTGAGAGGATACCTCCCTAAATAAGACTTGACTGAAATGAGATTTCCTTCCTAGTTCATTTCTTTCACTGTGTTGTGTTTATTTGGAGTTGAAATGGTGGGATGGACAGATGAAGATGCTCCTGTTTCCTGGATGTAGCCATGTTGTCTTAAGCTTTGAGTGTAAATTCTTGTTATAAGCCATTAAATACCCAAAATGATCGTGGAGCTGTTTGTTTGTTTGTTAAATTTCAGAATCCTCTACTGGACTTTAGTTCACCAAATGATTTTTCTTTCTTTCTTTAAATACAGACAGACTCGTGTTGAAGATTTGCTGATGCTCCCATTTGCCTGTGTAATTGCCCTTAGGATCTTTTGGGTGTAACCTTCGACGCCAAGCACTTCTTCAAGCGAGACCGCATAACACCACGTGAAGTCTAAAGACCAGCGTTTTTCCGATGGTTTGTGGCTGAACGAGCGTCTGCAGGAATGGTGATCCGTGGCATGTGGGTTTGTAAAATCCGCCTGGTGAAGCACTTTGGGCTGGCCCCAGTCCTGTGCCTGCTGGTGTTTGCTTGCCTTTTTGCAGGTCTCTTCATTGACTACATTGAGTCATGGGTCACTTGTCTAAGAATGAATGGAGTCGGGGGTGCCCACGGAGGGATTCTTCCCCAGAGCGTGCCCCCTACACGCCCGGAAGAATACCTCCTTATGCCAAGTGCGCTTGTTTGCCAGCGCGCAAAGCCTTACCTCATTACCTTGGTGACCTCGGCTCCTGCAAACAAGAAAGCTCGCCAGGCAATCCGTGATACCTGGGGTGGTGAAGTGCAAGTCCAAGGTTATCGGGTCATGACTTTGTTCATGTTGGGGCAGGTATCAGATCCTGTTCTGACCAAACAACTGACAGAGGAGGCACGGGAACATGGAGACCTGGTGCAGGGTCGCTTTCTGGATTCCTACGCTAATCTGACCTTAAAGACCTTGTCGATGTTGGCTTGGGCTCGGCGCTTTTGCCCTGAAGCTCGCTTCCTAGCCAAGGTGGATGATGATGTGATGTTCAACCCCAATGCGTTGCTACAGTATATCAGCCTCAACTGGGGGGCACCAGAGAGGGAGCTGGAAGAACTCTACCTTGGGCGAGTTCACTTGAGGGTGGCCCCAGACTATAACCCAGCCAGCAAGCACTATTTTCCTAAAGATGCTTTCTCCGGGACGGTCTTCCCTGATTACTGCAGTGGAACAGCGTATGTGCTTTCCCGTCCCGCTGTGCTAAAGCTCTCTCTGGCAGCTGCTGCCGCCCCGTTGCCCAAGCCCCTGCCTCCTGAAGATGTGTTTGTAGGTCTGTGTGCCCACACAGCCGGCATCGCTCCCACCCACTGCCCGCTCATCTCCGGGGGACCACCCGTGCCGTACGCACGCTGCTGTTACCAGGCCATGATATCTGTCCATCATACTAAACCTGAGGAGATGCTAACTTACTGGGCAGACATGCATTCCAACGCTCCCTGCTCCTGGGTGGGAGTCCGGACTTCACTTGGCATTTGTAAAACGAGAGCACTTCTAGGGGACTTGCTATGGTAGGAATTATAAAGAGAAACATATGCAGAGCCAAGAGGGTAACGCAGTATTTCTGAGACACACAAGCGCATGTGGCCTGAAGAAGCACAACTGGAACTACATGATGAAGTATAGTGTATAAATGTTTTATAGCTTTATCTTAAATATGTGCCAGTTGTCAACTACTTGAATGTCTGTGATGTTCGTTACACTCCTTGTACAAGCACTTGTTATTGAGATGTGTTTAGTGTTTCAAAAACACTTCCACTTATACACTGTTTGTGATTTGCTGTAATGTCTGAATTCATATCTAATTCTTTTTTTATTATTATTCATTCTTTTACAATGGTGGTGTAAAAATATTCTTGATGCATCTGAAGTGAGCTTGCTGGGCAATGACCACTGTCTTTTAATGGTCATATTTATGAAAATATGAGCAGAAACAGTAAAAAAAAAAACCCAAAACATTACAGTAACAAATTTAGTTGACTTGAATATTTTCGAGGAAGAAAGAGTGCAGTGGATGGTTAAAAAACAGGAGCGTTGAACAAGTGGCCTTGCTCTCAAACCTGGTCTTCTACAGGCATGTATGGAAGGCATCTATGCAGCAGAACACTGAAAGTTAAGCATTATTTTGACAAGACTGTGAATATTTGTAAGTGAAATTTTTACATAGTTTGATTATTATTATGTATATAACTGAATGCAATGTGTTTTTACAAAATTTTTATTAATGCACAGACTGATGGGTGAAATGTGAACTAATGTGGATGGTGGCTCAGTGCTAATCGACAAGGCCGCAAAACAAAGCGGAATATAGGATATTGTAGCTTCGCCCACTATTTATATCCTTTAGTGTTGTGTCTAATAAACCTAAACCATATCTGGGATCTGTGAAGTCATGGTACATGGTTACATACAGCAATGTTTAATCAGTTTAAGCCACCAAACAAAAGACACGGTGATGATGCTCAGGTTTGCAGGGCAAGAAAATTCAAGCGTTCACTACATAATTTACATGAAGCTGAGAAATGACTGACGAGCTATGCAAATTCAGGAGCAAGTAGAATGGGGTCAGCTTCCTAAGGCAATATTTGTAAATCCTAACGTAGAAAACTCTAATAGTCACCAAATTAACATTATGGAGTTGAGGTCCATGCTAATTCGAGTCATTTTTTTTGTAGCATTTTACCATCCTTATTAACTAGGACAAAACCACACACACATAAAACTTCCCATTTTTGGTCATTAGTAAGATGCGCTACAACCGACTTTTCCTCGTGTCGGTGTGGGTTCCCTCTGGGTTCTCCGGTTTCCTCCCCCTATCCAAGAACATGCCGGGAAGTGGGTTAGCGGCTCTCAAGTTCCCCTAAGTGTGAAGGAGGATGTGAATGTGTCTGGGTGAAAAAAAAAAAATTTCTCAATATCTTGTGTTTTCCTAATCTGATCACAGTTTAACACAGTAGCTAAACGTAACAGGGTAGCTATGAATTCTGGGACTGAAAGCTGTATGCGTGGGAACTGCCCATTTGTAAATTTCCTCTATTTATTGTAAGTTAAAAATTTTCCATTTTCAGTCAGATTTACAGGCTCGTATATCCACTACGCCTTTTATATCGTCACCATGTAGCTAGAACACGTGGAATCCAACATACTGACGTTTTCACGTTAGCACAGTTTCGTTAACAGAAGCCTATGAAACTGGATGTGCGGAATATATCTTGTAACCTTATGATGTGCCAAATTAAATGGTGTAATGTGTCCTCTTGGTTAGTGCTGCTTGCTTTGTCTTGTCTAAAGACCTCTGGTGACTGTGTTATCAGCTTAATACAAATGTGACAAACGTGTAACAGATTGCAAATAAAACACAATTACAGTCCGAGAGCTTGTGTATTATTTGTGCAATTCATCTGATTTGGGAACCACAGAGACAAGAATTTCACTGTACTGTACACACATCTGTACAGTGAACATTACGTTCCGGCGCCCCCCATGAAAGGTGAAATCTGAAAAATAGCACCATCACATTTATTTTATATATATATATATATATATATACACACAAAATATATATAAAGGCTTTATAAACCATTTTCACTCTCTTATTAACCTTTTCCACACCCTTATAAACACTTTCTACCCTCTTAAACATACGTAATTTTAACATATAAATTCTACATGTGTACTTACTGCCAGTGAGGTCACTTCCTGTTTACAGCCTGTTTACTAGCTGAAGCGGAAGTGG
>JAQMCW010000038.1:18053087-18069301 GCA_030068335.1 Chrysichthys cranchii
TGAGGACTTGTGTGAAAATGTGATGATGTTTCAGGTCATATTTAAGCAGAAATGTAGACAAATCTAAAGGGTTCACACACTTTCATGCACCACTGTACACTTGAAAATAATTTGTCCTTTACTTCTTTAATTATTAATTATTATTTCAGTTGCTCATTTTTTCTCTACCTGTTTATTCCTCTTATATTACTTTGCTAATAGTTTGCCCCATCCCTTTTTTATTTTATCTACTTATTTTCAACAACAACTATTTTGTTATTTCCTATAAGAGACTGATGGATAGTTATATCCTATGGTTAAACCTGTAAAAGTTCTTCTTAGGAATGTGATTCTCTTTTGAATAGGATACTTTATTTGGTTTGGATAATATTGAGTCTGTCACTGTACATATGCATACCTCAAAGTCCACTAAGGTTTGGTTTCAGAAAAAGTCCTGGAAGATTACAGAGTGGCCGTCACAGTCACCTGACCCAAACCCCATAGGAAATCTCTGGTGGGATTTGAAGAAGATGGTTGCAGCACACTAACCTGAGAATATGAGTGAGCTGGAGGCCATGTGCTCATGAGGAATGGGCGAAGATTCTTCAGGAACGCTGCCAGAAGCTGGTGTCTGGCTATGCATCACATTTGCAGCAGATCATAACAGAAAAAGGGTGCTCTACTAAGTCATAAAGATGCTTATCATGAAGGGGCTGAATAATTTTGAGACTGCACTAATCAGTGGTATTTTGCGTTGAATGTGGAGAAATCACTTTGTAATATTAGGTGTGTTGAGCTATTTAAATTGTTCTTGTTTGATTTGTTTCTTGCAAGCAGCTGAAAGTTTGTACATTTTGTCGATAAACTTAATTTGCAATTGGGGTTGAATAATTTTAGCTGTATACTATATAACTTTATAACCTTACTCACATTATGTCTTAAAGGAAGTAGAAAATTGCTCACATTATCGTTTACAGGAGGTTCGTCTGATATTTTAAAGGGAGAAGGAATTAAATGTTTTTTCAACCTCAGAAGGTCTTCTGCCATTGAAAGGTGCCCAGTGTACCACCTGGGGGACCTAAAGCAACTGATAACGCTTCCCATAGCAAGAAACCTGCTAAGTTGCAGACATGACCGTTTTTGTGAACAACTTATACTTTTGACTGAAGTTCACTGAAACCAATCCCTCTTTCTCAGAATAGCATAATGTATTTCCATTTCCATAATCATTTACTACATTTGTTGATGTTTTCTTAATGCTAAGTAAGTTAATTAGCACATAGCCTATATTCAGCACTGATGAATTAACATTTGAATTGACTGACACCTGTGCTATAATAAAAACATTTTAGATGTCCAAACATTACTTTTCCCAAAAAATTATTTGTATTTAAAAAATATTGTATGTCAGTACAGAACGCAGCATATTACGTTAGGGGCCACGTTTCAGCGAAAAACATTATGAAGGCTCCTGGGGTTTTGCATGTAAAAAATACACAAGTGCAACAGCCAAAGTCTCCAGAGGAACTGTGACTGATTCTCCAAGATGCCCCGAAAAACATACAGCTCATTTCCTTACAAAACTCTACAAATTGTACCTGGGACTACTGTTATAAAAAAATTAAAAAAAAGAGCAAAGGGTCGTCACACCAAATATCGTCTGTGTTTAGTTTATTACAGTTTACTGCACGTTATAGTATTTTTCTTTTTAAGTAGATTTAATTTCAGTATTTTCTAAGTCACTATTACTTCACAGCACACAAAGTTGGGGACTGGAGGGATTACTTCACCTCATTTGTGTTTGTGCTAGTGTGAAATTAAGCCTTTATTAACAAAAAAAGACAAAAAAAATTGTCAAATTGTCATCAGTTTTAATCGAAACCATAATGAGACATCAGCCCAAAAAAATACATAGCCATAGTGAAGCATGGTTCAGTTTGCAACGAAAAAATGATGGACTCAGAATCGCCTTGTAAGCATGCTGGCACAAATTACATGGCACTAGGGCACTTAATTCATAAAACACGAATAACAACAATAATGCCATCAGTAAGAGATGAAAAGCCAACCCAGTATGAGTGGGATGCAGGAGTTCATCATTAGACATCATTATGGCACTTCATACGACAGCACAAATAAGACATTTAATTGAGCAGGTACATTCAGTTACACAGTCATATCGACCAGAATGTGGACACTCAAGCTGGTCATTATATTTCACAGTTGTGATCCTCCCAGCGTTCTACTAAAGAGATTAGGAGAAATGTTAACCTTGTTAGGAAAGATACGTGAACACAGGGAAAAAAGTTTAAGTGCAAGACGGTATCTCATATATATCTTTTTTTTTTTTTAATTCCCTCTTTATATAGCGGCATTATGTTTCGGGATATATGCCCTGTTTTGTTTTTTGTTTTGTATGTTTTTTTTTTGTTTTTAAACAAAGTTTACTATCACTAGGATTCTCAATTATACACCTTTACATATCTAAAAAAATAAGAGTCTCTTTAATGCCAGTCCTTGTATTGTGCCTGGAAATACACTTGCACTATGCAGGATTGTCATTCACAGTAAATATAGTTTACGTTCTTCTAAACTTGGCATATTCGTATTTACAAACCACAAAAATAGCAGTATTTACATTTTCTTTTATGTTACATGTAACCTGTGTTCTATAAGCCATGCAATGCTTGACTGGAAATAAAATTTTACATGAAATTATACTATAAACCACATTCCTAGAAGGGATAGTGACACGCTTGCCCCGACTGTAGCCATTGCCTGAATATTAGCCTGTCTTATTCACTTTTAGTTATTTCTTTTGAGGTAAAACTCTAAAAACTAGTTTACATCATAATATATGAAAGCTATTGGCATTTTGCTCTTCTGAGGAATGATGATGACATCAAAACCAAATACGGGTAGTTTATAAACGAGCTGTCAGTGTAAGGGACCATCATGAACATGAGTGTGGTTTTTCCCCCCAACATTATACTTTAAAGTGAGGGTATATCACTGGAAATGGTATAAATGCCCCAAATTGACTGAATTCTAAAATATGTTTTGTGATTGCAACTCAGACCATTAAATAGTAGTGTTATGGAGATGTAGAACTTGACTAGTGAGCAGCTTCTGCTTTGACCTTTGAGTCATTGGAAGTCATTCAACAGCAGTAAAGAGACAGGGAAATGGCGATACAGAAATCCGGGTCATTTTCTGTGTATATTTTCGTTGTAGTGCATGTCTGATATAATTTTTGCCCTTTAAGTACATCTTGTCCCCATCTTGTCAAATATTAGGGTTAAAAATAGGCAACAATAGTGGAAATAGAAAAATATTCCTTTCACACTTTTCTCTACTAAATGTTTAAATGTTCATTATAAACTTTAGTTTCAAAATCCAACCTCTGTGTTCTGTACAACTACCCATGCTGTCTTTTCTTATTATGACTATTAAAAAGCACATTTCTTTATTCTATATGTGAATTTGGCACATTTTTTCTTTATTCTCTCATGCTGAATTGTACTTTGCGCAGAAAAAAAAAGAGCAACCAAGTGCCGTTTGCAGGAATTTGCAATAAATGCAACTGTGTGATCCTTCGTAAACAAGACAATATGTAATAATTACGCCGTGTGTTTCAAAAATATCATTTACAATTCAAATGAACTTGAAATGCTTGTGAAGTTTTTGTTTTTGTTGCATGAGTCTTGCATTAAGACTGGAATGTCTGCTATTACAATAAATCAAGTGGTCATGCTAGTTTTTTTTTAGTATGTTCTGTGCATTATAACACTTTACCTTCAGTCATTGACTTTTCGTTCATTACAGACATGACCTCTGTCATAACACAGCAAAACCAATTATATTTATATTCATATAAAAGACAGAAGTGCCTATATACAACATAACAGTTATGAACATATCAGTCAGTTATGAAAAGTGTCCAAACCAGCCGGAAAAAAAAACCCAACCAAAAACATTCCCAAACAATCCTAGTAAAATAACTCTCCAAAAAAATCTCTGAAAAAGTGTCATTTGCAAAGAAATACTTGATTCGATTTGTATACCATGATGTTTCATAATAATCACTTTAGTGTCCATTAGCTTGCTACATCAGAAAAAAAACTGTTATACAGGCACAATTTCTAATCTCATAATATAGATCAAGTCTCTCAGTCACTGTCAGGAACTCAAGCCTCTGAACTTCAGTCAGTTACGAATAAAGTCCAAACCAAGTTTCGTCAAAACTAAAATTTACAACAAGCATCTGCTAATATTTGCAAATGAATGTTTTGAAATTGTTCAGACATGTTGAATGAATACTTTCAGCCTATTTATAAATAATACAAAACACATATCTATTTGTAATATGTAATAATTACAAATATCCAATTGAATATGATGAATTTCAGGAAACATGTTTAATCTTCTAATTTTCTGAACACGAGTTGTTCTTGCACTTTGCTCCTCAACCTTAAATATCTACATAAGTGAGCAAAACATATGGTATGAACAAACACCCCCAGAATAAAATAGGTGACTCATAAAAATAACCCATACTGCATGCAAACCTAACGTGTTCTAAATTTAAAGTCAATCTGACTTTCTTTTTTTATCCTAGGTCGCACTAAATTGTAGTTAGTCCTTATTATCTTTCAGATAATGTCAGGTGATTGTTCCCTAGATCGCTGGTCTCTGACCAATTAAGTCAGTTCAAAGATCAATTATGTCACTGGTGACACTCGCCGAGTCATCATGGCGACTGACTCTCAGGTAGCTCCTCTCCCCTTCGTTGTCTGACCCCAACTTATCTAGGTCAGGAGTGAGGAATGGTCTGGTATCGTCTGTGTTGGGGCTCAGGGCTCGGCCCATACTAGGGGAGGGGTGCAGGGAGATGGGGCAGGAAATGGAAGAAGGCACAGGAGCTTGAGAGGGCCAGCGTGGGCCTTGATGGGTGGGCGTAGGAGGAGCTGTTACTTGCCGGCTTGGGACAGCGCTGGGGATGGATCGGTTCAAGCCAGCGGAGGACTCAGTCAGCAGAGTGTGTTCGCTGCTCTCCGAGAGCATAATTTGAGGATCGCTGTTCCTGCGCATCCAAGTGTCAGGAGATGGAGGTGGTGATGGGGGTCCTAGAGGATGGAAAAGGCTGCCACCCCTGAGCAGATGCTCTCGGTGCAATGCCTCGTCAATACTGCGAGTCAGGTCAATTGGGGATGGAGGACGCAAGTCAAAGTCGTAAAGTGAGATGGCTGATTCTTTTTCCCGGTCCAGACTGCTGCTCACTGAACACTGGTGTGGCCGACTAAGTGCCTGCAACCTTAGCAATGACCCAGACGAGCCCTCGCTGTTTCTTTGGTTGCGTCCACGGTTACTTTCTTTGGGTGGGTCCCGATTTCTTATAAGGCTCTTGCTAATGTCTACACCTGAGCGCTCCTGCCCTGCCCAGTTGTTTGGCAGCTCGCCTACCACCCCAGCACCACTGGCCCCTCCCACCCCATTGCTGTCAGATTTCCTACAAGGCCTCCCCTTTAGGCTCTGCACAATCTTTGCCCAGCAAGTGTGAGTTTCTGAAGAATTGGAGGATGAGCAGGGTGAGGTGACGTCATCTGTGACACCCACTCCCTGTCCTGAAGCTCTCCCCATCTGGCCCCCTCGAGGTCTCCAGAAAACCCAAGAGCTCAGCAGCAATAGACAAAAGGCCCATGTAAGTTCAAGTAGTCGGGCCCAAAACTGAACCAGCCACCAAGCCCAGCGGAATTGGCGCCAGTCCCCTAGCAGTCCATAAAGCCAAAAGCAGGCGTAAGCATGCAACAGACAGCACAGTGTCCCGAGAAGAGCACACCCTGCTAGTACACGTACCAGCACCCTCATCTTCGACCTATTGAGCCCTTTATCTCTGGAATGGCCAACCTGTGCATTGGAAAGCCGTGGCAACACCAGAAATATGTAACCCAAGCACACTATCAAACCAGCAGTCAAGGTAAGGCTCTGCAGGACAACAGGTACAGCAGGTGACAGTGCAGGTGACAGAAGGTCAGCAGCTAGCAATAAAGTACACTGGAGGATGGCCATCACAGCCAGGAGAGGTGGGTGCTGAAGAGGCGGAGGTAGCAAAACCACTTCAGCCCCTTTAAGCACCAATGCCACCATGGCAGAATGCACCCATATTAACAGAGACAATGGTAATGTGTACAGGGCCGTAATGACTGATAATGGAAGGAGCAGACGAGAACCATAAGGATCAACCAGGAAGTAAACAGCTCGGATTGTACCCGTGAGTAGCAGGAAGCCATTAGCAAATGCCAGGGCCCCACGATGAGGACAGTGCATGCTGGGAGCCAGGGCTAAACCCAAAGCAGACCCAGCAGTGAGAAGCAGGAAGAGGGCAGCAGAACCAAATACATGCAGCTGCCAGGCAAATGACAGCGTGCGGCTCAGATCAGCCCACACCAAGGTCCGGTTTGAGGTGGCAATTTCATTGGGTGTATTTAAGGTCTCAGGAGAAGAGCAGTGGCCCAAACCAGTGGCACAGGGATTTGTAGGAGGGGTTAGTCCAGATTTAACTGACGGGATATTCCCCAGGGATAGAGAATGCTCTTTTTCTACTTGTCTCGCATCATTATCAATTGGTAGCAAACGTTCCACAGGGAGGGACAGAGTTGTGCTTTGAGAAGTGGTTGTATCTGTGAAAACAGAGGCAACAAAATGTAATGATGATGGACGCAAACATCTACACGAACATCTTAATGCATTTAAGAACATCAAACAGTAAATAATAAAATAATAAAAAAATACAGTAAATAGCCCTATTCAACAACTGTAGTAATCCATTTTATGTCAAGAAATGCTCAGCTAATTAAAGAGAGACAACAGTTCATCATTGCTTTAAGACATGACATGTTTTTAAGTAATACAAATAAAGAAAAAACACTGAATTCGAAGGTGTGTTCAAGCTTATGACTGGTACTATACATCTAAATACCAATTTCTAGGTGATGGAGAAGGTGTAGTGGTACACTAAATTATCCAGTACAATCCTGAGCTGAACCAAAATGCAGTCATCCAGTCATATAGATCAAAAATTTATAAGTTTTTTTTTTAAGTAATCAACTGCGTTACATCTATATGTCCTGCATCCTACATAAAAAAATAAAATAAAAGTTAAATAAAAGTGCTTTAATATTAACAGGCAGAATTCTTGGTAAAATATTGCCGATGAAGCAGTGGTTACATTTCAGTTATTTATTTGAGTACATGAGAGTAGAATAGTTAGGGGTTTGGCAAAAATGGATTGCAAATGCAATTATGGACTTTGAAAGATTTTTTTTAATCTGGAAAACATGCTATGCTAGCTCTAGCCACTAGAGAGTAGTACATAGCCATATAATCTTCAATATTAGACACGAAATCTGTTTTGACAGAAAAAACTACAGTGGTACCCCGCTTAACGAACGCCCTACAGAACGAACGTTCCGCATAACGAACGTGACTCGCAGAACAAACGCGTTTCGCACAACGAACCGCACGTTGCATGTGACAATTTTTCGCGGCGGCCTAGAACGGATTACACAATTTCCCATAGAAGTCTATGGGAAGTTGTGTTTCGGACAACGAACGCGCCGCTGGAACGGATTGCACTCGTTATGCGGGGTACCACTGTACATTCATTTGTTCACACATTCATTCACTCATTTGTCTTCCTGGGCAGGGTCCCTGTGTCATGCTAAATCTAGCATTTCAATGAAGTGCTCAAAATGTACAACATTAATATCAGAGCTAGACTGATTAACTAATTTCTTTTCTCTCAGGAAAAAAAAATCAGTATTCTTATGAGACATCCAATGACAATTTTCGAACTGCCTTTTATATTTTCATTGATACAAAATCTGGATCTTCATATTGGGGAGAAGAATCCTACTTAAGACAAGTTTACACAACCTAGTTACTACACCAGTTTAATTACAGCTGCAACAGAGCCACCCACAGAGCTCAAATCCTAATATTTTACAAATAAAGAAAATTCATTTTCAAAATTATGAGTATGTACTTTACACACACATACAAACACTGTCACTGTTAGCATTTCTAATAATCAAGGGCATCATTCACGTTCTGAGAATTGGCTATAACTAGTAGAATGCTGTAGCGAGTTAGCAAAGTTTATATAAAAGAAGAAGAAGCAGCTATAGGGAAAAATAATACAGAATTTGTTCCAGAGGGTAAAGATATACTGGTTTTGTACACTATATTTCAGTCCAAACTCGTTTTAGAGTTCAGAGTTGTCTAATGCTAGTGGTGAAGAATGTAGCTACAGGTTAAACATTAAGTCTAGCCTGAAAAGCTAGCATAGACAAGAATTATTTGGTGATTAGCACGACACTCCCGGCCATATGGTTTGTTAGAATGCTAAAACAGTGCATAGTTTCCAACAATCACCTTGATTACTAGAGAAAAGAAGGGATTTTCTTCAAAGACTATTGAGTTTTTACCTCTTACAAGCATGTATCATCTATTTTAGCTATTACTGATTATTATTATTTTGTCAAGTTTCTTGGAAAGTCCTATCCAAAAACCTTTTCAGCTCCTCCATCCACAAGCTCTACCTTATGAGATTCAGATGTTAGTGGATAGGTAATATCCTGCTATAGTGTTATTACCCAACAGGAGGTCAGAGTTACAAACTGGGGTGTGTATGACAGCGTGAATGTGTGTGTGACAGGCATGGTTTTTCATTGGAAACATTTTTGCATAGCCTTATCATTTAGTAGATTTAAATGACTGCATGCTACCTTTCAGTGGAATCATCTTTCCTTGACTCCCTTAAACATTCAGTAGAATTTATGAAATGGTTAAGGAAAATAAAGAAAGGCATCACGTACACAGTCATACAGAATATTATGCTTCTTAAGTTTCTCTGATTTTGTTAAGGGACATAAAAACAGGTCTCAAAATCAGATTCCCATTAACGTTTCATAATATCTGACAGTAAAGGTTTCAGTTTTGTACCAAAATGAGGTTTCGAAACATACTGGAATTAAAATGCTTTTTCCTAAGGTTTTTTGGGACGCTGCCTCTCACATTGCCGGAGGGGAGTGGGGTACACAGTCATACTCACAAAAAGGGAAAGTAATAGATGATGGATTACAAAGAGGAGCTTCTGGTGAAGATAAATGGAAACAGTCTATTCCCAGAGAACCTTAATGTGCTTTCGAGTTATCCAGAAAACACACACAACTCCGTACTCACACATTCACTCGTATCTAGATCCAACGTTTGCACATACCCCTACACCAACCCTTCAAATAAACAAATGGTAAACCAGACACAAATAGACTTCCAGTAACATGTACTTCCTGTAATTCACGCCAGCTCCTAAACAGTAGGACGCCCAGATGTGCTGATCAGGTTTCACAGCTGGAGGCATTCACACAAAACTCTCTTTTACACCCTTGCGCTATGTCACTCACTTTAACCACCGTGGTTCACCTGCATCATTCACAATTTTCCATTCTGTGGAAGTGTTTTGCAATCCTGTGATAATTTACAGCCCAAGCAACAGGCTCAGACACACTTAAAGTAAACTATCTTGCCGGCATTCATGTCTGCTTCAGATTCTGCACCACTTTGTTACACTTGTCTCCTCCCTTCCTTGCACCCAGTTCTCCATCCATCTGGTTCTCATCACTCTCTGAACTCCCTCGGATCACTCCCCCTTTCTCCTCTCCATTTCCATTGACAAACCAACTGTTTTTTGTAACACTATCTAACAGTAAACCTTGAGGAGTTTTTGTCCTTGCTCACGTCATCCTTTACTGTTCTTTTCTCTTTGAGCTGCTTGTGACTGCTCCATCCCTCTCTTTCATCTCCTCCTATGCATATTTTCCCCTTGGGTCTTTCCTGTCTCTTTTCTGCAAACACGTACAGCTTTTATCCACAGCTCTTCATCTCTTGTTCTCTCTCTCTGTGTTTCTCTGTGTCTCTTTTCTGTCTGTCTGCTCCTTCCTACCTTTGAGCTTTGTCCAGAGATTTCCCAGAAGAAGCCAGCTGCATAAATAATTCCACTTCATGCCAGTGACTTGTTCGTCATCAATGTAGCTATTGTACACAACCACTGTAGCTTGTACACAGTGTAGCTATTGTACAAAACCAATATACTGCACACAACCATTGTAGCTATTATACACAATCAAGAACTACAAAATCCCATGAGTGCTATTTTTGATCGACTCCTACCTGTTGTGCTTTGCTGTTTTGTTGTGCGTTTTGAGGGTTCGATGTCTGGTCTTTGCTGGCTGTGTGTGGTAGAGCCTGCTGCTTGAGATGCGGCTCTTTCTGACTTCTGATTGGTTATTGCCTTTGTGCTTGCTAGCCATGCTGTGCCGTCTGGCTGCGCTGTAGTCAAGTTGGCTGGCGTTTCTCTTTGTGGTGGTGCCCGCAGCTGAACATCGGTCATGTTTGTGTAGAATGGGGTAATGGTTCCACTAAGTGATGGTGAAGTAGATGCCATTTCTTTTGAATGATATCCTCTTGCAGAGGTACTGCCTTGCTTAGCTGGTAAAAAAAACCCAAAACAAAACAAACAAAAAAAAACAAGGAGAAATAAGAAACACTGATAACACATCACACAGGAAAGGAAACATGTGCAGTATTCACGCACCTCCTAGATCAGCCCCACTAGTATTCGTCCTATCAGCAACCACCGGGGAATGAACTGATGTTGATGATTTATTGTTCGTCAGTGTAGCAGCTGAGGCTTTGGTTTGAAACACCAAGCCAGCAGTAGGCTTTATGTGAGTGGTAGACACAGTTGTCAGAAAGGTATGAGACGTTTGAGCTCGGTCAGCATCATCAGAGACAGTCGATGACTTTACTAAGCTAGTTACAGTGGGGGGTAATACTGCTGACATTGACCAGTCTTCTTTACTGGGGTCAGTAATTGATTTTTGGGGCATTTTCTCTACCGTTGCTACTGTAGTTCCGCCAGAGTCTTGCTTCATGGGTATAAATGTTGTTGCTTCCTTTTCAGGATAGCCTCCAATCTTTTGGGCGAGTACTGTGGTAACATGCCTATCTGTGGAATCTTGAGTTCGGCTGGGTCCACCATTACTTCGGTTGTTTGGTGATACGGAATGTGCTGTAAGGTCAACTTTCACTTGCATTTTTGAAGGTTTTGTTGATGTCTCCTCCACTGTATTATTTATAGACTCCGGTTGCACATTTGATATGGTGTCTCCTTTTTCATAGACTCCAATAGAAGCGTCTCTGTCTGTTATTCTTGTTGTCTTAGCCCTTGAAACCATTATTTGATCAGGCACTTCAGTCCAGCCTATGGGACGAGAAAGCCTTAGGCTCTCCTGTGTCTGACTGGCTTGTTCTGGGCCAGGTGTTCTGATGTTGCCATCATATGAGGAAGAGTTTACATACACTTGGCTTGCAATTGGCTGGATGAGAGCAAGAAGCAAGGGGATCATTAGCAGAAGCACCATGGAAGTGCTCTGCCTTCCCAAGATGTGCCTGATCAACAAACGCATCCAGTGTTTCATGTCTGCTCCTGTGAAAAAACAAAAGATACATTACAGTAAAAAAAAAAAAACAACAACACAAAAACGAATGCACACACGAATGACTGGATTCCTATGAATCCGTGTTTCTGGGAATGGAATGAATGACAAGACGAAATACTGCAATCTATGTCATCCATCAAATTGAATACGCGGAATGTGCACACTAGGGGTTTAATGCAATCCCACTTTCAGTATCTATATGTATTAGTGGGTGTGGCTTTTTTTTTTTTTTTAATAAACCATTCCACCATGCCTCTGGAAACACTGGGGGGGCGGCAGTAGAATTACCAACATTGTTAGCATGGTTTGTGAATTCTGGTTCCGAGTACATAATAAGTCTTAATTGGGTTGAGGTAGTTTGTTTTAAACCTGTCTGCACAGTTATTATTTTTTATTTATACCTGCCTATAATATTTTCTAATTAATTATTTTTTAATCCATTAGTGCACATGGTATGGGTAGCTTGTACATCTGGGAAGGCGCCATTAATGCGGAAAGATATATGCAGTATACAGGTTTTGGAACAACATTTTTCAGGAAAGGGCTTGCCTTTATTCAGCAAGACAATGCCAAATTGCATTCTACATATACTACAACAGCATGGCATAGTTGAAAAGTCCAGGTGCTATACCCTGAACTGTTGAGCAGCTTTAGTCCTAGATCAGGCAAGAAGCGGACAACATTTCACTTTCAAACTCCAGCAACTGGTCTCCTCCCAAATGTTGCTGAAAGAAGCGGTGATGCAACACCGTGGTAAACCTGCCCCTGCCCCTTCTTTTTGTAAATGTGTTGCTGGCATCAAATTCAAAATGAGCACATGTTTCCCAAAAAACAATCAAATTTCTCAGTTTCAACATTTGATATGTTGTCTTTGTTCTGTTTTGGGTTACATATCAGTTTACATGAGCACTGAATTCTGCTTTTATTTACATTTTACACAGTTCCAACTTTTTTTTAAAACATGGTTGTGTAAACAAGGTAATCTTTCATGATTAAACTGACACAACGCCAACAAGGAAGTTACTAAGGATGAACGAAAGAACGGTGTAAGTGCATTTTAATGAACATGGTCTTTGTGTGTTCTGGGAGTGTCCTGGGAGTGTCAGATCTGTATATCTGAAAAATATATTTGTTTTTGGGTACGTCTGTAGTGCACAGTCCCAAAAAGTGTAGAATCATACTTTGCCTATATTATACATTGTCTATATTACATATATTAGTATATATATATATATATTAGTACGTGTGCAACAACCTGCAAGTTCATACGCAACATAGGTCTTGGTGAATTAAAGCACGTGGCTTTCAGCAAGGAACTCACTAAATTGCTCTAGACTGGAAATGATCATCCCTGCCTTGGGTCCCTCATAACCAGCTGAGTCCACCTGCACAATTAAAACATATTCTTTCCAATCCAAAGACCGCCACATTATTTCAGTACGAAGTCCAAATAGGAACATGATCGGCGGCCTAATTAGTGAAACAAGTCCATGTTGGACCTAGCATCTAAAATATGCAGTACATCTAAAATATACATTGCACCAGTTTCCACACTACCATCACACATAGATACACTGCAGCCAGATTTGGAACCATTACGTGTCACATAAAATGGTAAAAACAGCATGTCTGCATGTTATCACCATACCCCGTGAAACTAAATAAAAAAGACAGACAAAAACCCTGGCGAGGACTGAAATTTCAGTATGACTCACTATAGCACACTGGCTTCACTGCCCCTTAAATGACATCTGTTTTTTTACTCGGTGGGGTCCTTGGGAAATATTTTCCAAAAAACCGTAAAAACACCTGTCAGACTTGGTCCCACCTCTTCCCAGCATGCATTACTGTGACTCACTCCCACCCCCAAGTTCTGAATCACTCGGAAGAAATTGCACAAAGCATTTGGATAAAATACCAAAGTCCCCAGAGTGTCATATGAGACGTATGGTTACAGCGAAAGAAAGGAATATGGAGCTTGAATTCATTTAAGCACTTAATGTAAGCCATGCAATAACATCAAGCACATAAAAACGCCGTGGAGAAAAATGACAGCTCCAGAAAGAGCGAACCGATCAATCAGTACGGCTTCGTCCGGTGTAAACGCAATAGTGTAGAACATGTGATAAAGCACGGTCCACATGGTATGACGAACAGATGTAAAGCGAGTATAGAAACAGAGAACACACAAGAGAGTTTGGACGTCTTTGTTTCTGTCGTCACCCGTTTTAGATTTCTGAATCCATCGTTGGTCTTTCCACATTTCCCTGGTCCGTGCTGTAAGTCCTCCAGTTCTTATTGTTACTTTGACACACTTTGGCTTTGGCGGAATGACTGACCATAAAGATAACGAGATAAGGAGGATTAAAACAAACAAAACATGGTAATAAAGCAGGAAAGGCAGGGAAAGGACAAGGAAGAGAAAGAAAAAATGACTGCAGATAAAAATTCTGCCTATGCAAATTTCAGGCGATGAATATCACGCTGCGATTATAGCAAGCTAGGAGGTGTGTGTGCCCCTGTCATAGCATGTGGGTGTGTGCATGTACTCTGCCTGGGGGAAATCAGATAGCCAGGTGGGGGTTTTTTTTTCTCTGTGTGTGTTCCGATGTATGAATGTCTACGTCTTTACTCTATGCGCTTCAGCCACGTGTCTGTGTGTCTATGGGGTGTATATATAATGAGATGGAGAATGACAATGATTTATACTAAGTAGAATTGTGTGTACAGACTCATACACAACCACATTTACAGTACTTCCTGGATATGAGCCATTATACTGGATACTATATGACCCTCTGTCACTTTACTGTCATCTCTGTCTCTCTCACGCATTTCACACACACACACACACACACACACACACACACACACACACACACAGAGTAGGGATGATGTAATGCCCCTTAATGCTCAGGATTTCTAAAGCTATAGAATAGTTGAAATAAAAATGGATATTTCTATCTACTAAGATGTCCCCTGAGGCAGGACGTCACAGTACGTTCTCGAACAAGGATTTCTTTTATTTTTATTTGCATCTCAGTGTGTTATATCATCTCAAACAGAACACACAGACTATTCATGTGACATGTCACAGTAATTAGTGCGTTTACTGTAAAACCTTCATATGTCAAATCTAAAACACTATAAACACAAACATCGCAACCTTTACCTCTCTCATGCATGCTCTCTCTCTCTCCCTCTCTCTCTCTCACACACACACACACACACACACACACACACACTAAAAATGACCATCAAATTCCTTCCTCATGGCCACATGGACCATTTCAAATGTTTAAAAGAGATGCTTGTTTCTCCTGAGCAGCGCTCTCTCTTTCTCTCTCTGACGGACACACGGACACACACACACACACACACACACACACACACACAGTCATTCCATGCAGTCTGATGTTTCCGTTCATTTCAGTGAATGTTTCCAGGCAAAGACAGAAGCCTGTTTGTAGACAGTGGTATCATAGTGCTGTCCTGCATAGCCCTCAATGTGTGTGTGCGCGCGCGTGTGTGTTTGTGAGTGAGTGGGTGTGGAGGTTTATCTGCTCAAAAGGATAGGCCAGAGCTAACCAGTCAGCATATTGCTGAATTCCCCAGAGTTTTTCCAAGATAAACGTACATGGTTTATTTATGTAGGATTCATGGAGGAGGCAGTAATGTGTGTGCATTTGTGTGTGTGTGTGTGTGTGTGTGCGCGCATTGGAAAGGTATGGGTGGGGGGTGAGGGGGTTTACTGTTCGCTCTAACCGAAGTGATTCCACCCATCCACCCTTAAGGAATGTAAATAGTCTTTACTATCAGGGCACAACCTGCCCTCTTTCCAGCTTTACGCAATGCAGACTCGCTCAAGGCACAAATGAGCATGCTGAACCTAAATCAACACAGCATGTTCGACAGATACTAGCATTTTCCCTTGCTTACTTTCTCCGAGACTTGTGGTGCTATCAAATATGAACAACAAAGATCTGTACAGCTTAAACTCTCTGCAATCTATCTGTCTTACTTTCTGTTTTGTGGGCATGTCTCAGCTGGCACCCACTACAATTTCATCAGGTTCTTATTGCCAAATTCACAGCCCTGGATTCTCATTTTCATTCTTTCTCTTTCTCGCTCTCACAAAGAACATCTTCCTCCAATGCTGCAAAAAAATTGAAATGTTACTCCACTTCCATGACGCCCATACAAACACACAAAACAAGCCAAACCCAGGTCACCATATCAAAGAACTTTCATTGAATTGCACTGATTGCAAAGTGGGACGCACTGGTCTGATGCACAGTATCACCATCCAGCAAAGTCGATCCAGGGTTAAAATGCGGCGTTAGTATTGTATCGGGTGTTTTTCATAATCAGTATCATATCAGGCTCAAACCTACATGGTCCAAACACTCAAACATTCAAACACAAGCACTCCACTATCACAATACAGGTAGTCCTCAAGTTACGATGGAGATGCATTCCGCCAAACCCATCGTAAGTCAAACCCCTGTGTTGAACCATTAGCTATCTCAGCCTAGCTTAGCCCAGCTTAGCCTAGCCTACCCAGGAGTCTTTTCCTGTAGAAGACATGCTTTTGAATTACAGGTCCTTCTCAAAAAATTAGCATATTGTGATAAAGTTCATTATTTTCTGTAATGTACTGATAAACATTAGACT
>JAQMCW010000038.1:18078240-18090721 GCA_030068335.1 Chrysichthys cranchii
AAATTCCGCGAATCAAAATTTGAAAATCCGCGATGCACTGAACCCGCGATAGGTGAACCGCGATATTGCAGGGGTTCACTCTCTCTCTATATATATACTGTGTATATATATATTCCTTTGGATCAAACAATCAGTTACCTAGTGTGGAAGATACGGTCAATGCCTTTGTACACGAATGGTTCCCAGTATGCCATGGACACTTGGAGATAATAGATATAAAAAAAAACAACAAAAAAAAATTGGCTGGTGAGTGAATGACTCATGGCTATTATAATATATGTGACAACAGGCGTTTACTCATTTCCTGGGTGTTTCACAAGGTTACATGTGACTGTGGAAGGAAAAATATAAGTTGGGTCATTCTTTAATAAATATGAAATTGTTAACAGTGGCAAATTGCCACCCTTGATTGTTTTTCTACATAACAAAAGTGTTTTTTATTTCTATCATACAGTTCACCAATGCTTACTTTTATTTTATTATGGATTCCATGTTATATTTGATTATCGGTTTATGGTTCTACTACTATAGTATCGACTGTATTTATGTGAAATGTTCATGAAACAAGAATAACTGTTATCAGTTACATTATTAGGCTAATTGGCTACTCTAAATTGCCCGTAGGTGTGAATATGAGTGTCTGTCTCTGTGTGTCGCCCTGCGGTGGATTGGCGATCTGCCCAGGGTGTACTCCAAAGTTAGCTAGAATTGGCTCCAGCTTCCCCCATGACCCTGAACAAGGTTAAGCAGCAGAAGATGAGTGAGCGATTAAGTTACATCATAGCAGCTATAGACTGTTTTTCTCTGACTGACTCTTATGAAGTGAACGGGAGGGATTGTAGCCTGTCAAGTTATTGAGAATCCACAAACTCATAGTGTTATCTCTGACTGTTACAAGACACGGACACTGGAGACTCCTTCCAAAAATGTTAACTCACGTCCTCACGGAAAATGTCACCATGTCAACAACTGCAGTTTTTAAAATCTATTTATGTGGCGGGTCTGCAATGCTGCGTAAATAATGTATTCGATCGAGCACGTTCAAATGAAACAAGAACTCCGTGGAGAGCTTGTACGCTCTACGCTCATAGGATTAATGATGACTATTACTACAGCGCTCTCCAAGCGTTACACATCAGAAATACAGTATATCACAGTATAGCACAAAAGTGAAATGCACATGAAATACATTTATCAAAATATGTCTCGTTCCAACATGTTTTAAATAAATTTCAAATGTATTTGCCTTTTTTTCCCCCTCAAACACGCAAGTAGCAAAATTATTGCCACCCTTAAAATTGCTTCATTTTGTGTGTGTGTGTGTGTGGGGGGGGGTCGGTCCTATCTATAGATAAGATAAGATAATCATATGGCATTAAATTAAGAAAATAAAAATAAAATAAAGTGCTAAGAACCATTAAAAGTAAGTATAATGGTTGTAGCACAGGTGATGATCATAATGTGACCATGGATGGATGGATAACCATATGGTAGTAAACCAAGTAAATAAGAATAAAAGTTGATCAAATAAAGTGCTTAGAAGCGTCACAATGAGTAAAGCAGTTGTAGCGCAAGTGAGGATCATAATGTGTCCATAGATAGATAGATGGATGGATGGATGGATGATAGATAGATGGATGGATAGATAACCATATGGTAGTAAATAAGAATAAAATACACAGAGAGTATTTGAACTGAAGATGCCAGTGCACTTGTATAAAAATGAATAAGAATAACAAATTGTTGCATTCAGGAGTTGGCCAACATGCACGGGTCACTAACCTTGTTAGCAAAAGCTTCACCAAATATCTACTGTAAAATGTTGATACTTTGGGATTTCTTTATTTTTTTCCAGAAAAAACCCTGCACAAAGATCTTTTATGATTAAAAGACCTCGCAGTCCTAACGAGATTAACATAATCCGGCTGTTCGTGAGAAGGTGTTTAGCTGATGGGGCTGAATCGACTCAGAAGGTGAGTCACGATGGCTGTCCTTCCATCTGCCTGACTGAAACATGTCATACTTTGTGACAGCTCTGGAGAATTAATACCGTGCACCACGTACTCCATCATCTCAGCGGAATAACAGCTTGGTCTGTGTTGGAAAATAGAACTCACAGTAGTGTAATTTAGCACATCATTCCTCTGCATGAGGTCCATTACTCCATCTGAAGTCACCTACTGGGATGTTAATCAGTTCAGCTCGTAGACTTAATAACAATCGGGTGGCTTGATCCCTGTGGTACCAAGAGAGAAGCAGTTAAGCTGCTAAATATAAGGGGGAAAAAATCCCCTGAACTGGGCCTCAAAACGCCCACAGCTATGGCCTCTCTTTGTTCATACACTATTTTCTAATAGTCTGTCTGCATTGATGAAATTTTTATTTAATTCCTGGAAATTATTTTTGTATTATATGACTATGACATAGATTGTTCTAGATATCGCTTCGCGGTATTTGAATGCACAATGCCAAGCACATAAATTGTGCATTGTTCCCTTGTTTGGAAACAGATATGCAAGTAGTGGGCATGTAGGGAAGGTGAATCGTGTGTGTGTGTGTGTGTTTGTGTTTGTGTCTATGCGAGGGAGAAAAGAATGGGGTCAATAAAATGAAAAAGCGAGGTATTCACAGACCTCCACAAAAACTCCCAGCAGTCCAAGCCCACCAACAGTGTGTGACACACTCTCACACTCGCGCCACACACATCTGTTATAATACCCACTGCGAATCTGTCTAGTTAGAGCTCAAGAAAAACAGCTCAAGACAGAACAATCAGGCCCACATGAAGACACGCTGTACTCCTGCTAGGAATGAACATGCACACAAGCACATACGCACTACTAGCATGTCCTAGACAAAAAAAATAATAAAGTGGCCATCTGGTAGGCAGACAGGGCCTTATTCAGTAATATCGAGCAGGAGGTGCAAGGTTTGGGGAGAGCAGAGGCTTTGCAGAAAAGCATGTCTCAATTAGATAGCTAACATTCAAACCACAGTCACTACAGGTGGATTTAGTTATTCCATCTCTCAGCAGGAAAAACAATCTCTGAGAAAAAAAAAAAAATTCCTGTAGAACCACAGTAAAATGGCTCACAGACCACAGCAGAACGAAGCACTGGCACTGAAACCCAGTGGCAAGAGTTGAAGAGAGAAGCGCGCGATCGAGGGCCAAGAACTTCTGGGATATTCTGCATGGCAGTATAGTTTCATATGCCTTGCCATGTGTTTTTCCATCACATTAAATCCAACCTGCTGTTATTTTAGTGTACAGGTGTCAAACTCAAGGCCTTGGTTCCTCAAGCCTGGGTGGACTTACGAAAAAATAAAACTGAGACGTCTTGCACTATGTTATTACCCATATTAGAGCTGTATAAGGGTAATATACTGGAATGACTGACTCCATATTCCCAAATTCATCACCAGCAGTTTTTTTCCTGAGTGTACGTTCCTACAGTGATTTAAAAAAAGAAAAACGATGGAAAGTCTCGCGGACCTTGGCAGTCATGATCAAACAGGTTTTTTATTTTTTTATTTTTTTTAGTGTTTTTATATACTTCACCTGCGGTGGATTGGCGACCTGCCCAGGGGATACCCCGCCTCTCGCCCGAAGGCAGCTGGGATTGGCTCTAGCTTCCCCCCATGACCCTGAACAGGATTAAGAGGCATGGAAAATCAAGGAATAAATGTAGTTCACAAAAAGATAAATATGATAACCTACCTAATAACAAGACAGATTTTAATCCTGTTCAGGGTTGTGGGGGAAGCTGGAACCAATCCCAGCTGACTTCGGGTGAGAGGCGGGGTACCCCTTGGGCAGGTCACCAATCCGTCGTAGGGCTTTTGGAGTTAACATTTACCGTTAAATGAAACCCACTATATTATTGTCACCTCAAAGCTTCAATCCTAGGTTCGATCTTAAGCTCAGGTTAATGTCGGTGTAGCGTTCCTGTGCTTGTTCTACCCATGTCCCTGTGTGTATCCTCAAAGTTTATTGGTTTCCTCCCAGTTCCCCAAAACATACCAGTAAGTAGATTTACTCTAGCCTTTTCTCGTCACTAAGTAAGCAAAGTTCAGACTCTTGTACTTTCAAAGTTCGCACTTTGTAAGTTGGACCTGAGAACGGGAAGACACGCTACGGACATTCTGCAATTGAAACCGCAACATACTGCAAAATGCATTCTGGGATACTTAGCTGTCCCAAGACCATGCAAGTCAGGTCCCAATGCATTCTTGGTAAAATAACAGAACAAGAATACTTCCAGATATTTGATTTGAACTTGGCTATATGGAGACTTTGAATCAGAACATTACTTGGGCTGGGACGGAAGACATTTCACAAATCCGCAAGAACACAAGTACAGAGAAAAACGCAGATGTAGAACCAGCTTCTGTCCCAGAGTCACACCGATGGAGTGCAATGACTTCAACTTTTATGTGGATTTGCCGTAAAGGAGTGTGTATTCACAAACCGAATCTGCACTGGAGCCGGTCCAAATCCACTAAACGGAGGTGACTGTTACACAGATCTACTGGAAAAAACACTGACCTGGATCGCAGTCATCTGCTATCTGGGTGGTGATGATAAATGTCCCCAGATGTGAATGAGTATATGCAGGTGTATGTGTGTGTGTCTGATGCCCGGACATGGATTGGTGTCCCATCTGGAGTGTCTTCCCACCTCACATGCAGCATAAAGCCATTACTGAAAGTCAGTGAGTTAATAGAATAGGTGACAGAAACTTTTTTGTTTACCCAATAACTCCATATGGGTTATTTCACAGTTTTTAGAAAACAGTCAAAATAAAGAAAAACCTATGAATGAAACCCTTTATTTTATTTTTTTTCTGGTACTGTACTTTCAGTATATACTGACTGCTCGTTTGGCGGGGTGACTTTGAAATGTGGACAGGACAGGACAGGACAGGACAGCTGATGCAGGTCAGCAAAACAACCAATTTTTCCCCCCATAATCAGATCTTATCAAGAAGCTGTTGGGTTTTTTTTTTCACAACAAGACTATCAATTGCATTTCCATCTAATTAATCTAATCTTAAACATACAGCACTTTTAAAAAAAAGGGCATATAAATATATTTCAAAATGCCCAAAAAGGAAATCTGCAGTGAAATCTTAAGCGCAAACACATGAATAGTGCCTCATTCCCAGTTGTGGCTCTGCCTGTCTCTCCGGGTTAGTGTTATCATGTTTAATTATGTCTCTTTGCTATTTTGCACTTGCTTCTGGTCAAGTAGTGGAAAGTCTTGAGGCACTTGCAGAGCTAAATTACAAACCAAGAGAAAGGATTCTGTCCTTGGCCAGGAGACATAGACATCTCAAGTATCTGGGAAACATCTTTGATTATTGTCTACTTTCGAGCTCATTTCTGCAACATGAGCTATCTGGACATTGGCACAGGGTGTTGTTTATTTTAGCACCGCTAAAGCCTTGTATGGGCTCGGCCTTACATAACCGAGTGTCCAGATTCTCCTCTACCATTTTGCAAGTGTCAAAAACATGTTTATACAGTTTTGGGCAAGAGTCGTAATACATTTGGTCCTTAATGTTTATTTTGTCTTCTGCAGTAGTGTTCCAGTGGAGAAGATCCACATTTAGAAGTCCAAACATTTATCTTCGGACTTTTTCATATCTTGATAAAGAACGGAGAAACAGAAGAAACAAAAGGCTAGGGAAGAACTGTGGCAGGGTGAGATTAGGGCCGAAACAACCTTTCGATTTCCTTCTAAAACTGTATGACCGTGCGCAAATAATCCAGTACAATTTGAAAGTCAATTCCTGGTCACACTAAATATTGAATTGGTTTAGTTTTGTACTTTCTGTTCCTTTTAATACTAATTCATTCCACAATGAGGAGGATTCGCAGATCTGATTGGTCAAAAGATATTGATTTACTCTCTATAACAGCAGTTCTGACATCAGATCATATCACAGATTTATGCACTCACCATCCATTTTATTGGAGCCCCTGTACACTTGTAATTTCATGCAGTAATCATGTCCATCAACCAATCGTGTGGCAGCAGCAAAGTGTCAAAATATTAATCAGAATGAATATAAATTGTGATCTCCATGGCTTGTAATCGGAGCGTGAATGTTAGTACCGGATGGGCTGGTTTGGGTATTTCAGAAACTGCTGATCTCCTGCGTGAAGAGTTTACCGGGAATGGTGTAGAAAACAAATAACATTGAGTGAGGGGCAGTCCTGTGGGTGGAAATGCCTTGTTGATAAGAGAGGGCCAAGGAAAATGCCCAGATTGGTTTGAGCTGCCGGGAAGGATATACTGTAATAACTCGTATAACTCTTTACAAATGTGTTGAGCAGAAAAGCATTTCATAACACGCTACACATCAAACCTCAAGGTGGACGGGCTACAGCAGCAGAAGAGCACATTGGGTTACACTCCTGTCAGCCAAGAACAGGACTCTGTGGCTATCATGGTCGCAGACACATCAACACTGGACAGTTGAAAATAAGAATTAAAAAAATCACCTGGTCTTCTGCTGTTGTCCAGTAGCTCATCCGCCACAATGTTTGATGTGTTGTGTATTCCGTGATGTTTTCCCGGTCACCGCTATTGTTAAGACTGCGTATAGGAGTTATTATAGAATGTCTGCTCGTTTCCCCCTTGATCCTTCTCATCAGCAAGATGTTTCAGCCCACAGACGGGATGCTTTTTTATTTTACACCATTCTGTGTAAACTCTACAACCTGCTGTGTGTGAAAATCCCAGGAGATCGGCAGTTTCTAAAATACTCAAACCAGCCCATCTGGTTCCAACCACCCTGCCATAGTTAAAGTCACAGAGATGACATTTTCTCCTCATTCGGATGTTTGATATGAACATGAATCAGGCGTTCGACTCGGATCTGCATGATTTTATGCACCGCCCTGTCCCCACATGACTGGCTGATTGACTGGCATCTACATAGATGAACAGGTGTTCCTAATAAAGTGACTAGTTAGTATATTGATTCACTTGTTTGAATACTTTATGATTTTGTGTAGTAATCTATCGTACTAAATTTCAGGATATATAACAGCATGATGTAAAACCAGATGAACATTTTCTAAGAACTAGCGTGAGCGTAATCTAAAGCTAGTTTTAAACGCATATCAAAAAGTGTTGTTGTTTACCAAAGTTAAAGATCGTATCAGTAATATGGAGATGTTTTCTGGAAGGGGATGCTTATTTTAAACAAGGTGAAAACTTTGCGCTTTGTAATGGTGAGTATGCTTTCCACCACATGAAAGACAGAGGAGGCCACTGTTTCTCAGTAACATGACCACAACATTACTTCGAACAATAAATAGTGACAAGTACATGACACTTATAATTATTAAATATTAATACATTTAGAATAGTATTAGTGGACAACTTGTCATGGTATTAGAAGAACAAAACACTTCAGAATGTGCTGCTATTGGAAAATAGTAATAATTCAGGGTGGCGGTCGTAACTCTGTTTCGTTTCGGGTGTCACCACCCTGCCATTTATTATTACAGCAAACTTTTTATTAGTTTGAAATAATTATTTTAATGGGCAATTCCTAGATTTTCTTTCCACGAACCTAAGCCTTCACCTTTCACATGATACTGTGTTTGTGTGCATCCATCCATGTTAATTCAGTCTCCGAGCCATGTTCTATTCTTATTTTCTTTCCAAATCTCTTTCTGCCCTAAAGTCAATCTTGGTTCTATGCCAGTTTCAACTCGACTAAAGCTGAGTCACTGCTTTGTACAAATGACTGCACACACACACACACACACACACACACACACACACACACACACACACACACACGGCTATTTATATACTGTATTCATGTAGTCCCACTAAAGAAATGCAAAGCATTATAAACAAAATTCCCGCTCACCCTGTAGGGTGTTAGGCGTGATGCCTTTAGAACTGATTGTATTATTATTAAACTTCCTCTTACATTGTAATGGCGTGCATCATGACCAAAGCATGTGAAATGACTGAGCATATCACAGTAACACAAACACAGCTACTTGTTCAGTTAAATAGCATGACAAGCTTCTAAGACCATGAAATATACAGACTTGAAACAGCGTGACAAGCCTTTAAATGATTGTAAAACCCTAATAAGAGCAAGCCCCCCACACACACACCCTAACACACTCCCACACAGTAAAATATCCTATAAAAGCAATCTAAATGTTATGTAGCTTGCAGTGGTAAGTCTGTAGTAGTAGAAAAAGGAGAAAAAAGGAATCGTAGTAATCTAAATGCCTTATACATTTACTTACAGGTCCACTTACACACGGTTTTCATTTTTAGCCTACTTTGCACTGTTTTACTGGGTTGTAAAGCAGAATTGTTTACTTATGAGCTTTTGCCAGCTGTACTGACGTTTGTAGAAAAAAGTTCCTAGTTCTGAAAGCACTCGGAAAGGCGACAGTCTGGTTTCATTAAATGTTTCTAGACCCTTTTTGCCTGCACACTAGTGAGTCTGGGTGACTGAACCAAAGTGCATATCACTCAAAGGTCTCAGAAGGTTTCAGTATAATCCACTGCAGAAGAATTTCAAGATGCAAAAATGTTCATTTTATTTAAGATTGTTTTTTCCTTTAACGGGTGAAGAACCATATTCAGTCAATTCCAATGACATCAAAATGGCCCCCCAAAATTTCTCCCATCCCACATGAACCTTCCTTTAACTTTATATGTGTTTTTCTTGTATTCTTTTTATATTTATACAGTTTTTGGAAAAATGTTACCCTAAACTGGCCATATATGGTGACTCTACTGATGGTGATTTTTTATTTTTTTTTTAAAAACAGAGATTTCTTGGAATATATGGTCTTTTTAATATCCTCCAACAACACTCTTGGGATAAAATTTTGAATTTCCATGTATTTCAATTAGTGCCCTATAAAGGGTGTACAATTACTACATGGAAACTTGTACCAAGTACAACTTGTACTGTGATTTTGCTTTTATATGAATTTGCCATTATAGCCACTAATTGTCACACTGTAGTCCTATATATATATATATATATAAAAAATAATGTGGCTGAACATTTGACGTTTTCCCAATCTTCAACTGTTTACTGTAGCCTCAGACTCCTGTTCGTGGGACCTAATGTGGTCTGCTGTAGTTGTAGTCTGTCTACTTTCATGTTCCAGCATTCTGTGCATTTTGAGATGCTTTTCAGCTCACCCTTGCTGTAAAGAGTGGTTATTTGAACGATCAGATCTTTCCTGTCAGCGTAAGCTGGTCTAGCCATTGTTTTCTGACCTCTCTCATCAACAGCAATACACAATCACTGCTCCCCCCCCTCTTTCACCAATCTGTGTAAATTCTAAGGACTGTTGTGTATGAAAATCCCAGGAGATCTCATATAACCCCAACATCCAACCCATGGTTAAGTAAGGGAAAAACGAGTCCAGAAGCAATTCAAAAACTATTAAGCCTTTAAACAATGTCACCTTGAACCTAATGTGTTCTGTTTGTGGAAAGACAAGAAAAGAAAAGCTGTGTCTCCAGTTTATAGACAACAAAATCATAGAAAATAGAAATAAGCAGCCTGATATTTGAATAGTTGGATTCGGTTTATAAAATCAGCCTGTACTGAGGCTGATCATGATATTTCATTTTAAATGGAAAAAGGTTTCTCCCTGCAAAAAGTTGGAGCTCCCCTCATGGGGACTATTACTTTTTTTTTTATTTTTTTTTTTTAATGCCCACTTTGTACTTTTGGGCTTTTCTACATCAATACACAATTTTACATGCAAGGGACAGAGCAGCAAGCATAGACTACCTCGCAATATTTACGCTCATCATGACATATCTGTAACACCAACCTCTTACAGATATAAATCACACAGCTTGGATTTAAAGCGTTAGTATTGTATCCTGATCATCCCGCTGTTTTCACTGGTTTGATGATATTGGAACATGACTCCTGCTTATGGCCCCAGGTTAAAAACTAAGATGCAGTTCTAACAACTTCAGATGTAAAAAAAAAAAAATGGAAGAATGGGAGCAAGTTTGTTTGGGCAGGTGGTGGCTCAGCGCTTACAGCTCTCAGCTTGTGAATGGAAGATTGTTAGTTCGGCTCAAAGGACGTCCCAGGTTGCTGGTCTCGGGCCATTGAGCAAAACTTTTAAGTTTCAATTATTTGTATCCTGTATTAATTATATCACTGTGACAAGTGTGCTGTGATTATTAAATGAATAAAGGTACATCGACGAAGAGGTGACAAATTAGGCACGTTTGCCTCTTGACCTTTGCATAAAACCTAGTTGCTATGTTGCGAAAATATTTGAACTGAGGTAATGTTTGAACAGTAATCAGTCAAGAGAGCAGACTGCATCCGTGCATGATGGTGTGAAGTGTGAGTAGGGAAAAAAAATAATAAAAAAATAAAAAACCCAGCTCACAGAGGGACATGGCTTTGATCTTTACTGCCACATAGTGGACAGTGTGAATAGACACAAGCATTTGTAATGCACCCTACTTTTTTTTTTTAAAGCAGTTATATCTCACGCCAAACCAAATTACAGCCCTTGATTCAAAGGCAGCCAAACAATCCTTGGTGAGAATGAAGTTCAGTCCGGGCCAAGTGTGTTCTTATTGTAACTGTACTTAAAATAATTAGGATTGAAAGTTTGTGGTTCATTAAGTAAACATCTGATCAAATGCACACACACTCACATATTCATACAATACCAACGGTGCTAATGTTACCAACATGAAACACATTGCAATCCTTAAGGAAAAAATGAAATTCCCCAAATACAACATAGCCCAAACTGGTACACATACTCACCAGCCATTTTAGTAGGAACTCCTGTACCCCATCACCTGCTCTTGTTCCAATCGTCAGTCCATTTTAGCTGAACATGGGCCCACTGTAGCCTCAGATTTCTTTTCTTGGCTGACGTTAGCAGAGCCCACAATTGTCTCTCTTCTACTCCAAGGTTTGACATACTGTGCATTCTGAGACGCTCATTCTGCTCACCATGGTTGTAAAGAGTAGTTATTTGAGTCACCCTAGCCTTCCTGTCAGCATGATCCAGTCTGGCTATTCCCCTGTGCTTTTTCTCCTCTACATCACGACTCCACCCGGACTGTTGCAGCTCACTGGATGTTTTTGTACCATTCTGTGTAAACTCCACACTGTTGCATATGGGAAAAATCCCCAAGAGATCAGCCATTCCTAAAATACCCAAACCAGCCCATCTGACACCAGTAACCATGTCACAGACAAAGTCGTGTTCTGATGATTGATGTGAACATTAACTGAAGCTCTTCACCCATCTCTGCATTATTTTATGCATTGGGCTGCTGCCACCTGATTGCCTAATAGGATATTTGCGCGGATGAGCGTTTGTAGAGATGTTCCTATTAAATTGGCCCGGCAGTATGTAGTTGCTGAAGTCATATTTAACTGCATATTGGGGTTTATAAGCAAAAAAAAATGTGTTTGTGAAAGCTTTGTACAGGATGTTGGTTCTGTTTGGTGTGATTTGGGGGAGAATGTAAGGCTAATGGTAGTTAGTAATAAGGAGAAAATCCGAAAGTGAAAGTCAACTGTGACTGTTTTTACTTAATGATTAGTAAAATGTCAATATTTTTTTGTGCCAACCAGAGGCTAGAGCGACCCCACCTTGTTTTTTTTGGCTCACAGAATTGGAGCGCGTGCATTTACGGGGCAAAGTTCATTTAGATCATGTCAGAACAAAGCAGAGGTAACGGCTACCTGCGGTCTGTCGGTTTCAGCTTTTCCATTGCACAAAGGTGAGTTCCTGTCACTGCCAATGCAGACAAGTATGGGTTTTGGGTGTCGATGTGATGCATGGGTAGTGCTCACCTCCACAACTGTTTTCAGATTTTTCTTTTATACAAAATCATTTTCTACAATATATGTAAAATGTATTCTCTACGAAATCATTATCCCACATAAAACAATAGCTAAGAGTTTCTTTTAAGGGAAAAAAAAAAAAGACATACACCAAAATCCAATATATAATATTTGTGCTTTCTGGCAGCTCAAGCAGTCACTGATATTAAAAACTTCATTTCATCTCTGAGTTTTTCTTCCAGTCAAACGAAACCTGTCCAGCGAGAGAGTCTGGTTTGAAAGAGACGTAGACCAGACTGTTGATCTTAGTCTCGTCCTTCGTTTTTCACATTCCCTCTATTTTTGCAGTTTGTATTCTTTTTCTTTTTTCCCCCCTCCATCTTTGCTTGCTGCTTTTCTTCTTTTATGGTCAGGGTTTCTTTCAGTTTCTGGAACTTTTTTAGATCAGCACAGAACAAAACCTGAGAGGAAAAAAAACAGAAGAGAGAGAGTCAAAAAAGGTGTTCTTTAATAAATGCAAGCTAATTTTATACATCTTATATATATATATAAATAGGGTGGCATGGTGGCTGAGTGGTTAGCACTGTCGCCTCACAGCGAGAAGGTCCTGGGTTCGAGCCCCGGGTTCGGCA
>JAQMCW010000038.1:18118174-18134481 GCA_030068335.1 Chrysichthys cranchii
CTTACCAAAATGGCGTCCACGGTGATACTTCTGCGTATGATGTCAGTAATCCATCTTGCTCTGCTCTAAAATCTTTGATTTCACAGTGTTAATGTGTTCATTATTAATATGAAGTAGGTAAGTATTGGAAATGAAAGAAACCCTTCTATGATCAGGGGTGTGTTTTTTTCCATCAGGAATTTAGATATATTATTTAAGACAAGCCCAAGCACACAGTCCCATATAAAGTCCCTGCATAGGGAATATCGCAGTTGTAAAGACTAAATATGACTTTATGTATGATTACGATAAAACACCATTTGAGCATGTCCACTATATTAAAATTTCTGAATACTTAGAAGGAAATATGCCTACTTTGGTCATCCTTATCATTAATCCTTGCACTAAAAGCTGTTTTGTTTGTATGCTAGGCTGGCAAACCACATGACGATGGCTCGTTTGTGGAATCAGCCTGCGCTAACTCTTCTTACCTGCTGCTTTTTCTAGGTCATTCCTTAACACAGTTTGTGCGGCACTGCGCCGACCACTTTCTGAACAGCGAGCATAAAGAGATCCGCATGGAGGCAGCACGGACTTGTTCGCGTCTCCTCACGCCTTCCATCCAGCTGATCAGTGGCCACGGCCACGTGGTCAGCCAGACGGCCGTGCAGGTGGTAGCTGATGTTCTCAGCAAACTGCTGGTAGTGGGCATCACAGACCCAGGTGGGGAAGACTGTTTCGTTTTATAATTCTATTTCATTTGTGATCAGATTAAGTTTGTGCGTCTTTTGTTATAGTGATAAAAGATACATAAGTGAGAAAAAGCCAACTGCAAAAAGCAGAAAGAAAGGACAAAGGGGTCACGTCACTGCTCCAGACTTAGGCTCATACTCTTATGTGCTTTTATAAAAAATATTAAATAAATTGGAAATCATAATGCAAGTTAAATCCAGCAGTCATACATACTTGTTTTTTGGTTTTCCTGCACAAATTACACTTCCTGTCTGAACAAATTCTAGAATAGTCCAGAAAGCAGTTGCACTTTTAAAGGTTTGGACCAAACATTACAGTAGGACAAATGGCTGTGCAAAAATTGCCCCCAAGTGTAAATGAGTGTGAATGATGTGTGGCTATGTTGGCAGTGTAGTAGGGAAACTTATAATTCCTCTTTGAAAATGAGTAACTGTAAGCTGATTTTGCCATATGCTGAAAGCTGTGCTACCATGGATTTCTCAGTTTTCATTTCTGCATTAACTTTTACTTTGGTTCCCATTTCATGATTTTTCCAGATCCCGACATCCGTTACTGTGTGTTGGCGTCCCTGGACGAACGCTTCGACGCCCACCTGGCACAGGCCGAGAACCTGCAGGCTCTCTTTGTGGCATTGAACGATGAAGTGTTTGAGATTCGAGAGTTGGCCATCTGCACCATCGGCCGCCTCAGCAGCATGAACCCAGCCTTCGTCATGCCCTTTCTGCGGAAGATGCTTATTCAGGTAGCAATTTGCGTTCTGAATGCATTTTTCTTGTTTAAATCTGTCTCGTATGGTTATGATATTAATTGGTATTAAGTTACCAGGTCAGTTTAAACAATAAGCCATAATTTGCACGAGGTATGTTGAAGAGTTTTCTGTGTTGGGGTGTAGTTCCGTGAGCTGCCAGCAGATGGGGGAGTTGTTCAAGTAAATTTATGCCAAGGCAGAAACATTTTGGTGTTTCAGTGACAGTGTCCACCTTTTTGTTGCCCCACACTGACTTGGTATTATAATATACATATTTATTTATAGCCTTTATTTAACCAGGTTTGTCCCACTGAGATGACAGATTTCTTTTGCAAGAGAGACCTGGCAAAGATGGCAGAAACAAAGTTACACTGCAAAAATCACTGTCAGCATGTTAATTACATGAAAACATCCCTTTGAAGAACATTTACACACAGATAACGTGGACACCAGAATTTTTACCAATGCTTTAAATTAATTCAGGGTTACTATCTTTTTTTAGACGAAGATCAGTTTGAATATTGTTCCAAGAATCAGGTGCTGAAAATCGCGAAGCTTCCTTTCCCAAATCAGTTCTTTCTTTTGGGAAAAAAACATTTTCCAAATGTCCATTGAATGAAGATTGTGACTTCCTTGTTTCCATAACAGAAATGCTGAAAAATAAGAAGGAATTTTACCCAGAATAGCATTGTGTATGAGCACATTCCAGTGACTTGAGGCGACGAGCGTGTGAAGATGACCATTTTTATGTTATTAGTATTATTATGCCCTTTCCTGTAAAGTATTTATGAACCTGTCAATAAAATATGCTTGCATTTGAAAAAGGTTTACAAGATACCATTTTGTAAGTATCTCACAAAGTACACTGGAGAATGGATCAGTGTTGATTATGGATTAGGAACAATTTTCACTTTTTGAGTTCTATGTGAACTATGGTAGGGATCCATCCTCATGGTAACATAGCGTGCTCCTTTTCTCATTACGGATTTAACATTGCTCTTTTTCAGATCCTGACTGAGCTGGAGCACAGTGGCGTGGGCCGGAACAAGGAGCAGAGCGCACGCATGCTGGGCCACCTCGTGTCCAATGCCCCAAGGCTAATCAGGCCTTACATGGAGCCCATTCTTAAAGTATAAACATACACCACATTACACAAGTTACAGTGATGTGTATTTATTGATTGATCGATTTGGTTCTCGTACCAGCGGCTAACAGTACCATGATATAATTTCTTGGACATATCCTACACTAATTGTATTAATGTTATGGATTTAGTGCCTTTGTCAGGGGGTTGTGGTAGGAAGAAGAAAATAATATTTATAATTTTCATTGGCATAACTTATATATTTATGTATATTCTGTATTTTATTTGTAGTCTAGGCCTTACTTTTGCACGCCCCACCTTTCTGCTGTTTGAGTATATGTTATTTCTGTGCTGTATAAGCTCACCGATTCTCACCTGTGTTTTCACATAGGCTCTCATCCTGAAGCTGAAAGATCCTGACCCTAACCCTGGCGTTGTCATTAGCGTCCTAGCCACCATTGGGGAGTTGGCTCAGGTATGTAACGTTTGCTCCTTGCTGACCCCGTGACCTGTCACACTTTGCAAAAATCCATATGCTGTTCTGATTATGTGATTTACTGGATGCAGCAGGGTCACAGGATTAGGGTTAGTGTAGCCGTACTGAGAACAGAGGGCTCAGATGATGTCAGAGAACAGGCAGGAAGTGCAGATGGACATGTAGGGGACAGTGAGGTCAGGAAAAGGTGGTTTGAGAGAATGGGGAGAGTAGGGTTGTTTGTGGTATATAGTATAGCATGTTTGCAAATCAACCTTCATGGGGTGTCAAGATTTATTATGAAACCATTCTTTCTCCAGTATTACTTTAAATGATTTAAAACTAACAGATATGTTGCATTTTTAGTAGATTTACCAGAATTTTATCATTTCATTGAATAAAAAAACCCCAAAAAACCCTTGCTTTAATTGACTGTGTGTTTGTGTGGTGGTAGGTGAGTGGTCTGGAGATGAGAAAGTGGATGGATGAGCTTTTCCCCATCATCATGGACATGCTTCAGGACTCGTCCTCGCTGGCCAAAAGACAGGTATGATGACCAAATGACCAAAAAAAAAATTTTTTTTTTTTTTAAGATTTAGTATAAATTTCTGGTTTAAAACTGATACACTGATCTTTTATCAAATGTACTTTATATCCTGTTACGCGCTTCTGCGCAGTGCAGATACAGCAGAATCCGCCGTTTGCTTCAGAATCATACCAACAACAAGGAAAAATTATTTTCATTCTTTTTCATGGTTTTTCCCCCTTTTGCCCTTTGAAGCCGTTTATATACGCAGGTCAGCATATCCTTAATTTCCAAAATTGCCCCCTACAGTAAATTATACAGCGCCGTTAGTCACGGCATGCTTGTTATGAGTGTTATATTGCTTCTCCCACTTCTCACTTCTCAGTGGCAGAGTTCCCATTGTAAAGCTTGGCGTAACGACTAAACCACATTTGTCTGTTGTGTCGAGCCAACTTTAGTACAGGTGCTGCGAAACCGTAGTACTTAACACAACTACGATAAGCTCCAGTTCCCACATTAATACGTTTTTCTGCTATGGTCTTCAGAGATGTCATAAAGCTAAGGTGATTTAAGCAGGTTTGGGTTTTTGGAAGGAAAACAGAAGCCACAGAAACAGAAAACCTCACTTCTTTGCTGCGGTTTCTGTTTTCTCTATAAGTTTCCTTTTGAGCTTTTTTTGGTGTGGTGTGGTGTGAGCAACAAAAGGTTCTCAATGAATTCTGCCATATAGATAATCACCTTTAAGTGAGCTTCATGTTTTTGTTTGCTGGTTGTCTGGTGGATACGTTACGTAAGGAAGTAATGAGTGAAAAATTCCTTATAATTAACTTTTTTGCTTTACGTTCCTTAATCTCATCAGTTGCCTAAATAGTGATTCATCAGTAACCCCTGTCATTTGGTCACCCACCAGGTGGCGCTGTGGACACTGGGCCAACAGGTGGCCAGTACCGGCTATGTGGTGGAGCCCTACAGGAAGTATCCGTCTTTGCTTGAGGTGCTGCTTAACTTCCTAAAAACAGAGCAGAACCAAGGCATCAGGCGAGAGGTGAGAAAAGCAAGGGTCAGCACGTCCGAGACGTGCCCATGACTTTAAAAGCGATTGATATGAATAAAATGTATCTGGAAGGTATAAATGCCTGGTCAGTCAAGAGTCAAGACTTTGTAATTACCAAGGTTTTGTTTGACAACTCTTATCATTTTATGATCAAGAGCATTTTTGACCCTCAGTACAGGTCAAAATGATCATTTACGACTCAATATTCTTTTTAAATTTCTTCTTACAAGCGTAAAAGAACATATCACATGAAACTGATGCTTGTATCGTTTAAATTTATTAGCATGTATAAACTTATTTGCATTGATGATAATTTTTCAGGACTTAATAATTCCAGGCTCTGACAGTATCTTTATGCTGTTAGTGATGTATATAGGATAGCATTTAATGTTTTAACTAGTGTCAGGATAGTAGTTGAAGGGGAGGTTCAGCTTTTTCGCATTTGAGCAGTTCGAAATATTTACTTCTCAATTCCTGGTCACGGTTTTTATGTCAATACAATGCATTTTTAATTTTTTTTTTCTCCAGTAATGGTATTTTCAAAATAAAATTCTAATAAGAGGAACTTATGACGCTAACTGAGTTGTCAATACGCATTTCCTAATTATTAACAAAATTATTAAATACATAAACAAAACCCCCCAAAAAACAATAGCTTACTTTTCTATTGTCATCATATTTCCATCGTGATTCCAGCTGCTCTCTTCTTTGTTGTTTGTAATTTTGGGGGTTTTTGAAACCAGTCCACTCCAATTTTTTGACTGGTTTCAAAAAAGGAACTTATTTCATTATGTGAAATAAAGCTTATACAGTATTTTACCTAAACGTATACAATAATACTACTTTAATATCTAGAATAGAACTTAAATTTTATTTCACTAAAAAAGATAGTTCTTAGCTTGTACATTATTATCTAGGGTAACAAGTTTACTGCGTTCTCAATCATAAGAGTAAATTTTTGCTTCTATACTATACATGGAAAATCACTTAACTTTTATTACAGTATTTAGGATAACGCCTTACCTGTATTTGGATATCAATAAAATAACACGTAACATTTATTGCTATATCTAAGGTAACGCAAGTTGTATTTCAGCATCTAGCAGAACACTTAACTTTTACTTCTCTGAACGATTCATTTCATTTTTATGCACTTACCCAGATCCTCACTTAGATTTTTGATTTTGAGATTTATTGACTGCAGCACTAAAGCAAAACTGTTCTCCTATTCCCTATCTCTTTGTGGTTAAACCCTCATTAGCTAAATTGCTATATGTCAGCGTTATACATCACATACACCTGCATTTTCGGTACAGTCTCTGTCGTTTTTAAATTCCGTGAAAATGTTAATAATATGTCTGCATGATGCAGAGCAGATTGGAGGAGTTCAGATATGCAGGACTTCTCCCCAAACATTCCAACACTTCGTACTGTCGAGTCCAACGCAGGCACTAACACAGCGTAGTGTTATCATGCTTTGTTTTGAAACGCTGCTTTTCTTTCCCAGGCCATCCGTGTGCTAGGCCTTCTCGGCGCACTGGACCCTTATAAGCATAAGGTCAACATTGGCATGATTGATCAGTCACGCGATGCTTCGGCTGTGAGCCTCTCAGAATCAAAGTCCAGTCAAGACTCAGGTAAACACAATGTCCACAATGTCTGGTAATAGGAGTTTTGTTATGATTTAGTAAGAAATGATTTAAGCTGTGATTTAAAAAGCACATTTTCCATGGAATGTTGTGTTTAATAGCACAGGACCAAAAAAAACTCGATATTTTTTCCTCATCAGAAATTACAACACACTTTTCTAAGTAGCTTTTTCATGCTGATTTCAGATGTTTACGTTTTTTTTCCCAGTCACATCAACTTTTTGCGCTTTTGACCAATGTTAACTTACAGCATATGCGCATGTGGTTTTTACTAAACCGTAAGCACCAGTCAAGTAAATGTTTCAATATCTTCAGTGCGAGGTCAAATAGGCACACACTGTGGCACAGATAAACTGAACCGTGTCACTCAGCTACCACTGATTTGCTTGTGTGCACCGTGTCTGGATTGTCACGGTTCAGCATCCAGCAGTAGTCGGCCATCGTTCTCTTAATCAAGACCTGACGGCCAGTCAGAATCCAGATTTCAGTATGTGAATAATCAGATAATGCCTGGATTGTTTACTGGCAAATGTTTGTTCTGGAGTTTGTCATGGTTACAGGTTTCTACAATACAATAAAAGAGACGAGTGATTTTGACTTTCTGATGTAAACTTGAGTGAAAAAGTTTGTACTCTCTGTGAATGTTTTGCATTAAAAAAGGCAAATGTCCCACCCAGACAACTGTTGTGAAATCTTCAAACATGCTTGAGCTAATTATACCAAATATTATGCAATATATAATTGCCTTCATTCCAAAAAATAGACGTGTTAGAGGGAAAAACTAAATGCAGATTTGAAACCAGCATGAGAAGCACTACGTAACTACACAATTTATTGCATTGCCTTCCTGTCCCTGTACTCTACTAGCTTAAGCTGGTCATTTTTGTGTCCTGAAAAGCTTGCATGAACGCTTCAAACATCATTTTATGGGGACTCAATAATAGCATAATACTCACCAATTGGCAGGGTGTCTCCTTTTGCTGTTTTAAGCCCACTATTATTTACTCCGTAGGTCTTTTCATTAATAAATGCAGATAGGTTCTTGTGCAAAGCTTCCAAGTATTGTCACCTCACCAGGTGCAGACCGCGTCATGCACGCAACCAACATGTCCAAACATCTATACCACAGATCGTTCTAATTCAGCGTGCTGGCATCTTAGCTCTTTGGTGTTTAACAAGAACCTTCAGTGTTTTCCAAGAAGATTTCAAAAAGCCAGACCACAGCAGTGCGGAGATCAAAGCTTTTTCAGAAAGGCGTTATGTAAACACTAGAGTAGGGCCACATTAATCAACTGTGTTGCAGATTCATGGAAAACTATGGAAATGTTTTGCTCTTCTGATGGAATATTGAGTTCATCAGTCATCAGATGAGGACCATAGCTTAGAGCTTACGCAAGACGGGTGACATTAGACATTGCTGAGGTTGGCTGTGTTTAGAGCTGGCAAATTATGTTTGAACGTTACGTCAGTATTTACGAAGGGGAGGTTTTCCATATCCAGATTGGGATTACACATGTGCCGAAGTTAAGGTGGGGAGTCTTTGATTCTGAAGAAAGATTGCTGATATTTGAACGGAATACACCTCCCTTCAGTGCTTCGTCAGAAGCTTCGCCCACCAAATACACGGACATGCATCATCAAGGCAACGACACTCCCTCATCCTCTTCAAGTGTATTAGATTAGAATTGATGACTGCGCCTTTAATTGTTTGAGCGCTCCATTCAGATTATTATTAAAATGACCTGTATGTAGTTTGCTCGTTTTTTATTTATTTTTATTTATTTTTTTATTTGAGGCATTAAATGCATCTAGACCACCACCTTTATACACAAACAGTTGCCTTTAAGCCTGAAAAAAGCCAGATAGATAAAGCTATTCAAGTATCGCTTTCAAGTGTTCATGTCCATGGAAGGATAAATTGATCGAGCATTCACATGCTTTGATTCATAATTTTATCTTTCTCTAACTTTCTATAGATGTGAAAATTACGATGCTATTAATTAATCGTTGCACATTTATGTATTTGAAATTGATTGCGCTTGAACGGCTTTCCCTGTTTTCATGCATGAACAACCCAAAACGAGGAAAATTTACTTTAAATCCAAAGAAAGAAGGACAGCTAATTTTTTTTCTTTCTGAAAACTCCACTCTGCGTGCGCATCTCATGCAAACGTCTAAATACATAGCATGTACGTCTGAAGTTATATCTGAGGTCTGCATACCGCTTTGCGCGACCGTAGTATTATCTCCTCGGTACACGTGCGCAATTCGGCTCTGAGTACATCCTGCCTTATTTTGCTGTAGGAAGAGAACTAATAGCTTTAACAGTGGGGCTACATGAAGGCGCAGGAAGTGGGCGATATCTCCCTTCAGAGAGATAGGGTTTCATTAAAGGCCAGTGTCTGGGGCACTCTGTCAGTATAATGCTGTGGCTGCCTGGAATATTGCTTCAGCATGCTCATGCTTTTCCCTCAACGTAGAAAGACCGTACACTGGCTGCTGGCCACATTTCAGTGAGGAGCCATGGGACGTACGAATGAACGCGATGGCTGGTTTACTGCTGAGAGGAAGACGAATGAGATCTGTGCAGTCAATGACGGCTTATCATTATCAACTGTATTGTTACTGCTTGCTCAACTACGCGACTGAGTTTTGTGGAGCCAAGCCTCATCTGGGGGGGAAAAAAAGGCTGTGCATGTTTTATATTACCATATTTAAGTTTGCTAACAAAATCCAGCATGCAGTGCTTAGCTCAGAGTGCACACCTAGCTCTCTGTTCATTGCCCAGTCTGTAAGGGAAACCAACTGCAGGTGCCTTTTTTTTTTTTTTTTTTTTTTTTTTTTTTTTTTTTTTTTTCTCTCTCTCTCTCTCTTATGTTTTAAAACTCTTATAGTTCGCTGGTTGGGGGGAAGAATCCAACCAAGAGCAGTCAAGAAGGGCCGAAGAACATTGAATGCAATGCCACTGTGGATGAATTTTGTAATTGTCATGTGTAGAGAAATGAATTTCATTTTTCTGATGCCATAGTCCCATACCAAAATTAAGTTTTTCATCACAATACTTTTGGGAAAGCATCCATAAAATCACTTAACTCTTATATCGTAGGGTGTCATCTCTTTCTTGTGCTTAATCATCTAATAACATGATTAGTTTATTGACCATTCTGTGCCTTTACCTCCATGATTGGTAGCTCGTCGTAGGGCTTTAGAGTGTTCTTTGCTTCCTCATTGCATTTCGCTGTCTTTTATCATCATTTTTGTTTCCACCATTTCATAGGCCGCCAGAAACTTTCTTCCCCCGTCCTTGGCACCCTGGTGTCTACTCTTCTAAGTTCAGTGAAAACTGAGCACCTGTGAGCTTCCAGCCCCAATTTTACTAACTTTTCCAGCAGCCAGACACAACACTGTTCACGCCAGCATCAAACGCCTTCGTGAATTTAAAATGGGACTGTGTGTTGTGTGTGTGGGTGGGTGGGAAGCGTATAAGGAGATGAAGTCATAGAGGCTCATGAAAAACAGCGTCCAAACACACTTACTTGTTTAATATGCATGTGTGGCCAGTCTGACATCTTTACAACTGCAGGAAGCACCCAGCCACAAACCACACTACCTCCTGGGATGCATGCTTGTGAAGCCACAAACCCATGCTCAGTGTCCAGTTTATCCCCCATGCAAGACCATGTGTCGTTTTGTACACTTGAGTTGCATTCACTGAGCAAGAGCAAACAGCCTGTGCAGATTTATTGCTACTTTAGCTGAAGGTAATGAGGTTTCAGGTTTCATTTATTGCATTGCGTGATGCTGTCACTCACAAGCCATTTAGCAGAGTTGTCTCCGTCACTTCAGCGTGAATGGTTAATGAGACAATGGAAGTGAGAACGTATAATATTTGACTCAACGTTAGGCCAAATAACGTCATTGATCTGTTGTTCGTCAAGGTTCTGTCGAACTTTAATAACCCCCCGAAGGTTAAACCTTCTGCTTTGAACAGTTGCGGAATTTTTTCGAAATTAAATTAAGCCTTTTATTAAACGTTAAACAACATTTTAACCAGTGAGCGAACTGAAGCTATCCAGTCCTGCTCGTTTCATCTTACATTGTAAAGTGCCTTTGACAGATGTGGGCTCATGGGGGAGATTTGAAGGTCTTCTGCTGCTTTGTCTGCCTTTACGCCATAAAAAGAAAAGGAAAAGAGATATAGCAGGAGTGCACGAGTGTCACTTTGTGCTGAGCTAACCATTTTATGACTTTGCTACACAAAATAGGCCATATTTCTCTCTCTGCCTAGCTCCTCAAATCCTCATGGCCATTTATTTCAGCAAAGCTCTTTCAGGGTTTGAAGTACCTAGGTTTAAGGCTGCTTCAAGGATGAAGAAGGCTTGAGTCAGCATTGAGTATCGTAAAATATGGCTACTTAAATAAAGTTTGAGAAAAAAAAAACAACCAAAAAGAAAGCTGTTTCAACTTTTTTTCTTTAACTTTTCCACAAGTATTATGTCATGAAATCTGCCAAGCTATAATGACGTAACTCACATCGCCTCTTCCTTAACGGTTCAACAATCCCTGGATGTTCTCGAGTGTACTAATACTTAACTGATGCCCACGACAGTCTACCATCATTCAGATTTCATTTGTAGTGAAAAAGTATTCCTCGAGTGTGCCTGGCCACATCCTGAGGCTTTCATTCATGTGTCACACCCAAGACTGGTAAATCAATTAACCTTACTTGTGCACGTGCTTTTGTGTCCATATGTTCTCCTCTTTAGCTGACTACAGCACCAGCGAAATGCTCGTGAACATGGGCAACCTACCCCTGGACGAGTTTTACCCAGCCGTTGCCATAGTGACACTGATGCGCATCCTGCGCGACCCGTCGCTCTCCAACCACCACACCATGGTGGTGCAGGCTGTCACCTTCATTTTCAAGTCATTGGGCCTGAAGTGTGTGCAATTCCTGCCGCAGGTCATGCCCACGTTCCTCAATGTCATCCGAGTGTGTGACACCAGCATAAAAGAAGTAAGCATCGGAGCTTTTTTAGAATAGATGCAATGTGTTCAACGTCCGTCGAGTTGTGTAATTTTTATTTCAGTTGAATTAAATCTCTGAAAATGTGCTGTTTTAATAATTGTGTGCTTGATGTATGTTTCTTCATATTGCTGTTTGTCCTATTTCAACATTAATTCAGTTATTTTATGCAGCATGTATGTAATTTACTGTGTTTATTTTTATTCGTCATCCGTGCCGTTCCTTATGGAAAGATGTACATTCCATCTGAACCAGTGTTTCAGTCGGCACAAGCTCCTTAAAGTGCAAAATGTGACATTAGCTACTCTGGTTATTTTTTTAAGCTCATGATTGAGTGAAACTTTAAACCACGCAGATGCTCTGAAATCACACGTTCCCATTTTCTGCACATTGCATTTAAGGTTACAGTCTCCATCGTTACATGTGAGGGGTCTGTAGTCGCTGAGTAAAAAAGTTTGTACAACATAGGAAATTCTAGTTGAATAAGCACTAATGTGCTGTTCGTTAACTGCCCTGCTGTCTTGCGTAATCTTTTTCTGTTATTAGTGACGTGCAAAACTTGGTGTTCTCTGAAATTCTGACAAATATGAAGTGAACTCAGAGGCAGAAGTGTGAGTGATGGATAAGCGATGACGCTATGCTAGGGTTTCGGCAGTCTTTAAGAATGAATGATTGAACGAATGAATAAACAGATGGACTCCTTCAGTGAAGATATATTTTCCAAAACGGACTATTTAAAAAAAAAAAAAAACCCATGTTAGTGTTAGTGTTTATGGTAATGGAAAAAAAGTGTCTATGTATCTCAGAACAATGGCACTTTGGACACGTTGCTTCTGTGTCATGTCTTTTTTTTTCTTTTCTTTTTTTTTTATCTTGAGCCTCAACAAATAACTTATGTAATTGGGGTGAAATTTAACTGATTGTGGTATCAGATTGAGTTTGATGGTGTCTGGTTGATCTGTTAGCAGTCACTTCATTTAAATGCACCTGTGCTTTCTCCCCCCCCTTAGTTAGTTCCTCTCCTAGGTATGGTGGTGGGCTTCGTGAAGATCCACATCCGCCCGTACATGGATGACATCGTCACCCTGATCCGAGTGAGTGACCCATCACCTTCAAGTCTTTGATTTGTCTCCTGGGGTTTATGTCTGCTTCTTGGGTCCAGTTTTTATTTATTTTTTATTAGTCTGGCCCCAAAAGGGGCACCAGACACATGTTTTCACTAAGCATCCATGCAGGCGTGACTATGAAGTTAAAGGTCTCTGTTCATTTTGTTCCCTTTTTTGGGGTACTTTGCCCCAGTATCTTACTTAACATCTTCAAAAAGGATGAAAAAGCATGGTTCCTTTTTATTTATTTATTTTTATTTACTCATCCAGATGCAGCAAGCGGGAATTGCTATTGCAGATTTGTCATAAAAATCATGCTGGGGGTTCAGAGGTCTCTTACAGCAGCCAGCACTCGTCTGGCCAAAGATCTTTGACGGTTTTATAAGGCGTATGACTCACCGTTTCCACCCCCATCATCTGCTCTTCGCTTTTTCAAGACGATCATTTACGCTTTTAGTTAATAAGGTGGTATCGGGTATTAAAGTCGGGCTAATCCTTTTTACTGAATGCCTGGCCTGGGCTTGGCTGTTACAACTGTGCCTGCCATAATATTGCTCAGTGCAGATATAAGCTTTACTCCAGTCTGCCCTTGTTGTTTTAGTTAGCTGAAAGAGAAAAACTAAACAGTTTAGGTGCTTTCATACCTATTAAGATTTCTGAGTGAAAATCGGAGCCAAATTCATAATTTTGCTTCGTTTTTTTTTTTTTTTTTTTTTTTTTTTTTTTTTTGGGTGGGTTTCACACTGCACATAATTAATCAGACCCAAAAGCAAAAAGCAGTTCATTGAGGGAATGTAGGTTTGAAACATGCATGTTCATTCATTGGTCAGAAATTTGGCACTGGAAGAAGTTAAAAGTGCCTTTGTAAAGAGTGGGTATGAATCACAAAAGTCACCCATGCGTGGCAAATATAGAGCATGCGCTATTTAAATGAGTAAGCATTAAATAAGTACCTCAGTCCATTTTGTGTATACCATTTTGTTCATTGGTTCAAATATCACCAATGAACACCTCACGTTTCCACAGTGCTTCTTGCTTGGGCGCTCTGTCTGCGATGCCCAACTTAGTGTATTAATAGCTCAAATCTCTAGAACTGTTCCTCCAACTTAAAATACACCGCATGTTGGAGTCACTTCCTGGACTTGAGTTGAATCTCTTTCACACTGCAATCAAACCGCAGTAGAATGTGCTTGGAAGAGCAGCCCAGGACCACCTCACTCAGATGATATCTGACCAGATGTTTTTTTGTGCAACTGACAAGCTGTACCACGGGGAGAAAACGCCTGAGAATTTGATCAAAACAGACTAAACACTCCTTATATAAATGCACCCCTATTCTCTTTAGCCCAAAACATAAGCAGATTCACATTTTCATGTTCCGTCTACCCAAAACATTTTCTAAATATAACCGCAAGCCTACATACTAACTACACTCAGCATTTCAGCTGGGTTCTATGCTACTACTCTTTTCCTCATTTACTGTTGTACGTGCAGGAATATTGGACCCCCAACAACCCAATGCAGAACACCATCATCCTGCTCATCGAGCAGATAGTCGTGGCTCTGGGAGGAGAGTTCAAGCTGTACTTGCCCCAGCTTATCCCACACATGCTCCGGGTCTTCATGCATGACAGCAGCTCCGGGCGCAGTGTTACCATGAAGGTAAAGATATACACAAGCGTAAGAAGCGCATACAGGTCATGGGCACGTTTAAATATTTATAACTCCAGCTGAACAACATTTACAACTGAATTACGGCCTGAGCCCTGCAGCCTCGGGCTTTCAGCAGCCCATTTACCAGATGTATTCCGCATGCTGTTTTTCTGTTTCCCCTAGCATTAATGCAAGGTTAGATTAGTTTTCCAGGTCCCTGGAAAACTAATATTAGGTAATAGGTTAGCATTGTAACATATTGGCACACTGGTATTGGAGAGGAGTTCTTCACATTTATTTAAATCATAGGCATTTTTATAGAAAAATATTTTTATCAGTTGACAGTTAACTGGCTCACTGCACTAACATGCTCACTGGACTGTAAATTTTTGCACTACCCATAACAGCAAAGATGGTGGTTTATTATTTTCCTATGCACAGGCTAATTGATCTCATACTTGTGACATGTAAATTGGATTGTTTTTTTGTTTTGTTTTTTTGCTCCTATAGATAATCTGAGGTATCTATAGGTATGGTGTGTCAAATACAACACAGACGTAATAACTGTAGTAAATTCACCAAATACAGTAACGGCAACAGGGCATTAACGACTACTCTGGCTCAAGGTACGCTACCTTTCAGTGCACTGAAAAAAAAAAAACTCCTGCATTCATAGCAGCGCTAGGTGGATTTAACAACCAGTACCAGAGTAAAACTATTACTCGGATGCAGCAGTTCACAAGATAAATGCTAAGATTTCTCAAGGCTGTGCTGCTGACCCCCGTGTGGGCTCATTTTGTATTTAAATGTTTGTCCAAATGGGAAATGAAACTTGAAAATACAAGTTTCATCAGAGTTAAAGGATTTATTGCAGTCATAGATGAATATGCATGTTCAGTCACTGCCACAGTGGATTGTTCTCTGAAACAGGTGGTGGATGAATGATTCAGGTGGTAATTTTCATTCATTTCAATTCAGACCAGTCTGAAAAATCTCCTCGTGCCATGCTAGCTTTACAACATGGGTAGTATTCGCTAGCTTGCTGTTGGTCTTAGCCTCAGATGCTCCACCCACAGGCACCAGAGTAACTGGATAGCTTTTGTGCATTTTTCCGACCACTAGCTCCAGGATCTTGAAGGTTGTAATCTGATTGTCTGTAAGGACTTCCACACTATATGCTGTACATTCTGTAGTATACTTTTGAAGAAACTTTGGACAAAATAAGCTTTTCATACCATCCTGCCTATAAAAGAGGGAAAAAGAGAAGTTTGAGTTTTTCAAGGAGGCTATGTTGGATGTCTGCATTTTCAGTACGAAGGCTTCTTCATGTAAACATAGGAGGTTACTGGACACATTTTAATAATAATAATAATAATAATAATAATAATAATAATAATAATAAAAAAGGCAGCCCAAAAGAAACTGACTGGGTTGTCTTATTTGAGTTTGTGGGTCGGTAGGCACTCCGGATACCCAAAAGTATTTGTATAAGCAGTGAATAAGTGAAGTTTTTTTTAATTAGTATTTCCCCTTTAAAAATATTAAAATGTTCTTTATCAAAATACCTTACTCTACAATACCTACTAAGCTAGGTATATATACAGCTCACTACATAACCAAGAATAAACTTTGAAGTTTCAACCTTACAAAAGCAAGGGGAAACAGGAATACAGACCCATTACAGCAAGTAAGTCTTGCAAGCCAGCATGTCTAGCTCAGGGGTCACCAACATGGTGCCTGCGGGCACCAGGTCACCCGCAAGGACCACATGAGTTGCCCGCGGGCCTGTTCTAAAAAATAGTTCACTATAGCGCCACTCACCAGTGAGCTGCATCTAATTTTTTTGTTGCTATTTTTTAATCACACTTGCACTGGTGTGAATTTGAAAATGACAGTTAAAGATAAATTGAGCAAATTTGTTCTTTCAGAAGTGTGTGTCGAAGTGGTAGCCCTTCACATTAATTGGTACCCAAGAATTAGCTCTCAGCTTCAAAAAGGTTGGTGACCCCGGGTCTAGCTTTTGCCTGTTTCAGAAAACGTGCTTCAACAAGCTGTTCAGATATAGCTTTCCTTTCTTTCTCACAAGGAGAACTGATTAGAACTAGAATGCATTTCCGCAGAGAAAATGCGAAGTGTACTTGCTCAAAGGTACCATGTGCACTGATGAGTCACACTGGAAGAGAAACCTCAAGTGTGTAAACCTGCCAAGCCTTTATTATTGTCTGTGTTCACTTCCCGGTCTTGACCCTTTTGG
>JAQMCW010000038.1:18168901-18183288 GCA_030068335.1 Chrysichthys cranchii
CAGAAACTCATAACCTCGATGCCCAGACGTCTTCAAACTGTTTTCAAAAGAAGAGGAGATGCTACACCATGGGAAACCTGTAGCAAGCATCAAAATGAAATGAGCTCATTTTGTGCATAAAATTGTAGGAATTCTCAGTTTAGACATTTATGTTATTTATGTTCTACTGAGAATAAAATATTGGCTCATGTGATCTGAAGGTCTTTTAGTTTCCATTTTATTCAAATTTAAAGAATGTCCCAATTTTTCTGGAATTCAGGTTGTAATAATTATGAAAACAATATAATGGTATTGGAGTAATTTGCACTGAGATGAGAAGTAAGGACTCGTGAGTTATTGATCCAGTCTGCTGGATAATAAGGTTTTGTTTTGATGGCACATGGAATAGCTTGCCTAACCTAGACCCATTGTGAACATATGGTTGCATTTTCACCTCCTTCCTTGTTGAACTGACTTTTCTTTACTACTGCAAAATACAATTACCAGCCACTTTTTTTGAAACACCATACTAATAGTGGATAGGACTTCTCTTTGTCATTAGAACAGCCTCAGTTGTTCATGATATGCAGTCCAACTGTTGGAAACATTGCTTTGAGATTTTGCAAGGTGCTCTATTGGATTCAGATCTGGTCACTGGGGAGGCCAGTGAAGTATGTTTGATGCTAATGTTCATGGAGCAAGTTTGAGATGACTTGTGCTTTGTGACACGGCACATTATCATGCTGGATGTAGTCATTGTAAAATGGGTTAGGTGTGGCCATAAGGAGATGCATATGGTCAGCAACAGTACTCAGATAGGCTGTGGCATTCAATTGAGGCTTAATTGGTATTAAGGTGCCCCAGCATGTGCCGAGAACACATTCCCCACACCATTACACAACCACCTCCAGGCTGAACTGTTGACGTAAGGCAGGTTGACTCCATGCATTCATGCTGTTGATGCCAAAATCTGACTTTACCATCTGCAAGAAATCGAGACTCATCAGGCCTTGCTGCATTTCCCAGGTTTCATCTGCCCAGTTTGGGTAGGTGTGTGCCTACTGCTGTCTCAGATTCCTGCTCTCAGCTGAGTAGAACCTGATGTGGTCTTCTGATGTTATAGTCCATTGGCCTCAAGGTTCAGTGTTCAGTGATGCGCATTCTAAGATGCGTTTCTGCTCACCATGTTTGGAAAGAGTGGTTATTTTAGTTTCTGTACCTGTTCCTGTTCTCTGCATGAATCAGTCAGGCCTTTGATCTTTAACTGCCCATCAATAAGGCGTTTCCAAGTGCAGAACTGTCGACACTAGATGCTATTTTTTTATTTTTTTATTTTTATTTTTTTTAATTTTATATTTAAACCAGCTCATGCTATTGAGATTGCATTTGCATTGCTTTCTTTGCATTGCATTTGCTTTCCGGTTGGTTGAGTACTTACTGTATTTAAAGCTGCTCTCTGGATTTTCACAGGATTTTTTTCTTTCTGTCCCGTGATTCCTAATCTATGTACACTGTTTATTTAATTGTACTTTGCCAGAATGAGTCTATTAATGGGTTAATAGACTCAAACCTATTACTGTGCTAATTCTTCCATTAATCTACTCTTGACGTTTCTGCTTCTCACGTGCCCAAGGCAAGTTCACTCTCCCTTGTTACACTCGCACTACGCTGTTCTGTTCTGGGCTGCTGAGCTTTGAGTAGGGGGTGTTACCCCTTTGTACCAAAGACTAAAAAAGTACAATGCAGAAATGTGCGATGTAGCCTCAGGGATTTCCTGATGCCATTTTTGTTTTCACTTATTGGTGCTTTAAGAGCAGCCAGGCTACTGGAAATGTCAGCATTGGACTATTAGCATACCTGCGTGAGCGTTTACTCAGTACTTCTTACCGTATTTGATTGTGTTGTCTCCAAGGGTAGCGTGATTGCTTGACAAGATGATACGGCCAGCAAATCTTTCTACAGAGTCAAAAAGGCACAGCGAGTCCAATTCCTGCACTGAAGTGCAGCACAGCTCCAGAGGCTATCCTCGGCAGGGAATTGTCCATAGCTGTCTGTCTTTACTTTAGTCAATTGTCACAGATTAGCCATTAGATTGTCTAAATAGTTAAATTATGTATGCTAGCACTGACTTTAAAGGCCATTAGTGTGTAAACAGGTCCTATGTTATAGGCTTTATCCTAATTGCATGTATTGTACCCATAACGCAGACAGCTGAGATTCTTCTCCGTATGGATTTGATTCTTATTTTGGGAATTGGAAGGAAATGATTGACATGAGAACTCAATAGTGGGAAATGTAATTTAATGCTGGTCAAGAATTTCTTATACGTATCTATGAGATATGAAATGTGGGGTTATGTCTGTGCTCTATTTGTATATGCCACCCTTTAGGGCTTCCTGAGAATGTTGCACTACTATTTAATATATTACAGACTGGTGATTTAACTACACAAAGTAATAAGACTGCATATTGTATTGTGGGCCACAAGTAAAAAGGAGACGTGAGAATCATTAGGTACATTGCTACCATGGTTAATCAGTAGTCTTTTTGGTAATACCTCATAATATTGTTTGTTCATTTATAATGGAATATGTGCATTTGCTTGTATTAGGAAGACACACAACAATTAGAAAAGCAATATTCGTTCACCAGTTTAAATAAATGAACAGCCTCTGTCAAAAAATTTGAGCAGAGAAATAATGTTTGAATGATGTTAAAGTGAATACAGAGAGTGATAAACACAACAGAATGCACACAGGATTTACAAAAAAGCTGGCAAACAAACAAAATGGTCCTTTTTCTTATTGTGCGAATTACGTCTTCTCATGTCCAGTTACGTATTTGCTTGCCCCTTCAAAGCAGCATGCCTATCTATATGAATAGAGCAGAGATGGCTCACTGGAAGCACGTCACTGGTGTTGCCCTGAGGTCAAAAGCAGGAAGGGGGCACCATTTGCAGTGCTCCAAGAACGAGACATAATATCCCCTGCCGGTTTGCCACATAGATCATTGCATCAGCCATGTACACCTCATTGGCACGTCATTGTTAGGTTTTAAAGCAGGAATGTGCAAGAAATAGTAAACAAATCCTTTCTAAATGCAGAGAGCCTGTGTCACTGGGGATGGAGTATTTGCTGAAGCAGCACACTAGCTCTTTGTTTAGGAACCTAAAGCCACAGTGCCTGGCTGGACTTTATTTATCATAAAACTCACAGACTTTCTGAACACGTCATTCAAATTCTGTGAGTCTCATGTGCTGGTTTATATTCAAAGAGTTGCTCTGTTCTTAGTTCACTGAGTTTATAGTTATACTTTTTCAGACTATGAAGTACATTGTGATGAATGTTCTTCTAGCACTAATGTGTAGTATTATAGCTGGACATTCATGCAATTATCCAGTCAGCCAGTCATTTGGCAGCAGGTCATTTTGGCATCAAATCATGCAGATGCAGGTCAAGAACTTCAGTTAATGCTCACGTTAAGTGTCAGACTGGGGTCAAAAAAATGTGATCTATGTCAGACTTTGACCGGAACATAGATGTTGTTGCCAGGTAGGATGGTTTGAGAGTTTCAAAAACTGCTGACCTGGGATTTTCACACATAACAGGCTCTAGAGTTTACCTGGTATGGAATGGTGTGAAAAAACAAATGCATCAAATGGCAGAAAGGCATTGCTCATGCCAGACGTCAAAGGAGAATAGTTCGACTGGTTGGAGCTGACAGGAAGTCTATGGTAACTCAGATAACCACTCTACACGTGTGGTAAGGAGGAATGCCTCTCAAAGTGCAAAGCACGTTGAAACTTAATGAGTTCCAACAGTAGAAGGTTTTATTACGATCCACTCATACACACAGTGGTGCTGTTATGCACTTGATCTCTCAGTTGCAGCTGGTTTACATTATTAATGGGCTTGTATTACATGAGATTTATTACATTTTTCTTTTTTTTTCTTTGTCATTTTTGTAATATGCCTACTACTGTCAAATTTCTCACCTCACGTTCTTGTACGTTTCAAATTTATTAGTATGGAGAGCCCTTGTTTCCAAAGTGACCTACAGGGGAAGCAAAATCCTTTTTCCGAGCACAACCTAAGAGTCACAGGCACTATGCAACCATTGCCTGTGTTCTGATATAACCTTCAGATTTGTTAAATGCTACAGTTTTGCAGAAGTACTGGCAAGTATGGCATTTGCAATTGAGGAAAAATAGAGACTTGCATTACACATGAATAGTTCTAGATGGAGAGACTTCAAATGGGTATTAGAAGGATCACAGACATGACAGAAAAATAGACGATGGCTCCTTTATTCAATAAACCTGGCAGGCACTGTTTTCAGATTCTCATATCTTGTACAGGAAGACTGAGGAAAAAAATATTCGTTCCTGTAGAGATGAAAAACATTGACTTTGTGTCCAATTTGACAAATGACACTCGGAAACATGGCTTTGTGCAATGTGTGTAGAAGTCCATTACAAAGGTACATGGACAAACATTGATCTTTTAATGGAGCACTGTGCATTGCTGTTTAAGCTGTGTAATTTTAGCATTTGTGAGAGTTCCTCACAGTTTTGTGCTTGTGCATATTATGAATGACACAATTTCATTCTCCATATTGGTGTAATTAGTGAGTCAGTGCCACTCCACTACGGTAATGCATGCGTATAGCCACAGGCATGGAGTTCCCCGAAATGATTCTTTACTGTATGCGTTTCTTTCTTTCTTTCTTTTTTTTGCCACTAAAATTAGCATCTAACACCATCACTCACATGTCAGAAGCGCTGTCTGGAACTCATACCTACCAATACCGTGTATTTTGTTTGTTGTGTATGGCTGACCTCAGCTATCATCCATCACACAAAGCAGCTCCTTAGAGGCTTTTCGCAATGTGTTCCCAGACTTAAGTCACCGCCGTGCTAAAGTACTTCTCTGTCTTTTTCACAGCATCAACAACAAGCTGCAGCAGCCAGAGGCCGCATCAGGGGTCCTGGAGTATGCTATGAAACATTTTGGCGAACTGGTGAGCATCTCTTTCCCCTTTTGACACCCATATATTTTTCACCAATTTCCTAATTTACCACAGTCTGAATCACTTGGTATAATCGGTGGCATTCCTCAGTGACTGAGAGCAAAAATTGCACACCAACATGTTTTTCCAAGTCCAACCCTAGTGAAGTCAGTTTAACGGTTTAAGCAAATCTTCATCACTTGTCCATATCAAAAGTGCATAAAGAGTCGAGCAAAACATTTCAACTCAGATCCTATTAAATTGGCCATAGTCATAATCCGCGTTTCTACTGCGAGCATAATTATCCTTGCTGAGAAGTAATAAGAGATTTGGACAAGAAGTAGATCGTTTCTAGGATTAATCGAAATCCTGTCCTATGATTATTCAGCTCCAAGTCTGAATCCCGAGCACCCAAACCTAAATCCTGTCCTAAGTGTCTCATGCTGACCATAGGGACATGTTCCAGATCAGAAATTTCATCCATAAACAAGGATGTTCCTCAGAAGGCTGCAGATGCTTTTCCACATCTGTTGCATAACCTAGTGGACAGGCTCTTTTTGTTAGACTTGATTATACCTAATTGTTCCAAGATATGCTTACACGCCTCGCCTGATTTTCCTCCCTAGTCGCGTCTTTGTGTGTCTTATGTGACGGTAGCGAAGTGAGAACTCGTACAAAGAGCCGATAACAAGACAGACTTGCAGTGTTCAGGGCACAGGGACCATGATTAAACATGTATAGAATGTGGCATGTGTAAGGATGTAGAGATGTAGAGATTTGGCTTGCTTTAATAACTACGACTGGTTTCTTTTTTGTTTTCTTTTTTTTTCTTCACAGAGAATCTCTTTTTCTCATTAGATGCCTTGGCAGCTCAGTCCATCATTTTTCTTATAGAGAACAGACTAGCGTCTGGTGAAAAGTAGCAGGAATGGAGGAAAATGGGATTGGCTAGGAGAATGTGAATCTAAGCTAGACTAGTTGATTTTAGTGCCTCAACTGTGACTTTTGGTAAAGTATTGAAGTGGACATTTTCATTTTCTTGGGTCGGTGCGTGATGAACAGAACCCCCCTTACTTTTCTTCTGGAGTTTTCTTTACAATAGTCAGACTAAAGCAAGTTGCATGGAAAAAAAAAACCCCAAAAACGTGGTTTTCCTGAGAGTCTGAGAATGCAGTGTTTATAGTTGAAAGTGCTGAAATTGTATAGACTGAATTTAACTGCACAAGTTAAATGAAACGACTATATTTAAATGATTTAAATGGTTTTATTTAATTTTCTCTGAAGGGATGTTAGAGCTGATTTGCGCTGACCAATCAGGACTCTGGACACAAGGTGTTGTCTGACAATTAGTGTCATCATTCCCCACAGAAACATGTACAAAAATATCAGTGGTACTATGTGAAACCATAACGTGCTGATTGAATTGCTTTGAAACAGCACTCGAAAAATGCCTTTAGGAATTTCTAATATAATGCCAAACACAAGTGCCTTCAAAGCTAATGATTTTTTTTTAAATATCAATCTTATTCAATAATACTAAATAGTAAATCAGCAAATGAAAAATATCTAATCATGTTTCGCCTTTAAGTTTAAAGCTGCGTGCATTCTCATGCAGTTTTCTAAGAAGATTAAGATCTCGCTGCAGTTCTCCCGTATCTGCTAGTAAAAGCCTCTGCTAGTAAAAGCCTCAATGACGTTTTTTTCAGGAATGTGGTCTGTTACTTAATATGGACCATCACTTAATAAAAATGATCTCTGTAACATTGATTTTCTTTTTTAAATGACCTTCTTGAAAATGAAAATCTTTTTTTTTTTTAAACCGATAACACTAATGTAGTAGGCAGAAAATAGATTGGATAGGTTTTTATTTTTTTTAAACTTTTAAACTGTGTGTGTGTGTGTGTGTGTTTGTTTTGTCTGGACTGCCCTATTGACACCATCGCAAAACCAAAATGGCAGACTTGATACTTTCAAACCGAAGACCTCCCAGTGAGAGTTCATCTGCTTTTCTTTGAGAAAATAGCAAGAGGACGTCAGACTTCAGGTTGATTTACGTATTGACGCATCTGCTGCGTTGAGTTGCTGTAGAGGGCTTGAAATGAGACAAGGCCACTATGTACTCTTTATGCTGCCTGCATAGAAAATCAAACAAAAGCTTTCCCGGTAGCCCAGTCCCAGGCTGTTCTTTCATAATTCTTCATTATGCCAAGTAATTCATTTGTTTCACCTTAAAGTCCACCTTGCTAGAGAAATGGATTTTTTGTAAAAAAAAAGAAGAAGAAGAAAAAAAAAACTTATTAAAAGAGGATTCTGTGAATGGTTAAGTTAGTGAACCATCAAAGAAGTGCTGGAAATTCAGGCTGAAATGCATTACCTTTTTATGTACCGCTTGTGTTTTCTTCTTTTATAGGAAATACAAGCCACTTGGTATGAGAAACTACATGAGTGGGAAGATGCTCTGGTGGCTTACGATAAGAAGATTGACATGAATAAAGGGGACCCGGAGCTCATCCTGGGCCGCATGCGCTGTTTAGAGGCCCTGGGAGAATGGTGAGCCCAAGATGCTTTACAGGCACAATCTGTTTGTGATTGATTTGTAATTTTGACAAAATTTTTTACAGATTTTCCTCTCAATGAGGTTTGGAAAGGCAGTTTCGAAAAATGCATTTTGGGAAACACTACAAGGCTTTTCTCCTTCTTACAACCTTCGTTTTCAAAAAGGCTTTCATACTTCTCCCCTCACCTGAGTACAGTAAAACCCTGTTTGATTACCATTATTAGAAGTGGCATTACGTAAATAGAAATACAAACCTAATATTCCCAGGAGACGGACGTGAACCCGAGTTTTAACTGGCCACACTCTGTCCGGGCTTACTGAGTCCCTAATATCGCTGATGGAATCTGACAGAGCCACTGGGCAAGAAGAAAGGAAAATGCAGAGCATTTCCTGTAACAGGAACAGCGCACGTTTGCTGGGAAGGATAGCAGGACACTGTGTATGGTGGACTCATAAGCTTGGATGCGCTTTTCTTTTTTCACAGTGGCTGTGGAATCATTTTGAGCAAGCTGCCTCAAGGTGGTATGCGGAATGAGGACAGATGAGTATAAGGCTGACATGAAATGAAAGAATCCCTCACGTGAAAGATGGTAAACCATCTGGCCATGTCCAATAAGAGCATTTCTCAACGTGTTTCCTTTCTCTTATACCACACACCTCTTTTTTTTAACTGAGTGTTAGATGGACTTTTCTTCTGTTAGAATGGTAGGTCAAAATTGTAGGTTTTGGTTTACACAATTTCAGAGGGGAAAACAGGAGAAAAAAAAAACAACTTTGAATGACTGAATAAAGGTTTACACACCCCTTAACTAATAGTCTGTTAAAACACATTTTTCTTGTAATACAGGACTCAGGGTTTTGGGTCAGAGTCGGCCAACTTGTATCATTGTGATTTGGCAATTTTATCATAACAGTGTTTCAGTGCTTCGTTAGGGATCTCTGGTGCACAGCCTCTTTCAAGTCATTCCACATGTTTTTGATAGGATTTAAATCTGGACTCCGACAGGGCCATTCCAAAACACTGATCATCTTCATCTGAAGTGTTTGTTGGCCTGGATTTGTTCTTTGTGTTGTTAGTGTGATGGATGGATAATTTTTCTTCATCTTCAGCTGTCTATAACAGAGGCCCACGCATTTTCTGCCAAAATAGATTTATATTTTGTGTTTGGTATCTATGATTCCTGCATTTTTAATAGAGCCAGAGTCCCAGCTGAAGAAATGCCTCCCCATATCATGATACTGCCACCACCATGTTTCATCATGGATTTGGTATGCTTTGGGCGAGAAGCTGTCTTGTTTTTGTAAATGTTCTTAAAAAAAAAAAAAAAAAAAAAAAAAAAAAAATTTATAATTATGTACAAAGCACCAACTTTTTTTTTTTTTTTTTTTTTTTTTTTTTTTTGTAGATGGTGGAAAAAGTGTACTGTTATTTATTTCATGTGTGCCTTAGAAATAGTAGTAGTACAGAAGCTGTTTCTTCTTGTAGGCTGTAATCCAAAACCACATTAATTCAAAACTAATGTACATTACAAGGTGCCCATGAATGAAAACCATTTTCTGAGTGTTGAGGTCTGCATTGCTAGGGATAATTATGTCCATAAGCATCCTATTTTCACTTTACACATACTTTTTTCATTTGGCCGCAGAAGCACCAGGACAATGTATTACATTATTGCAGCACGATTTCATTTTCATTTTGTTTCACAAGATGGTAACGTAGCTCCTCTAGACCGACGTATAGCATAAGTTCCCAATGTTATTCTAGCTCCTCCAGTCAGCTGGGAAAGCATTTAATTCGCGCTCACCCTTAAAAACCGTCTGCGTACCGACACACACTGCTAATCTTGGGGCCCTCTCTGTGCAGTGACCCGTTTTTGCCCCCCCCCCAGACAAACATGGTCTTCCAAAGCTTCAGACAGACCTCTGGAAAAGCCCATATCATGCTCAGGCCTCAGAGGGCCTATTTGGTTCACAGCTTCATGCCTTCTGGTTGTGACATGATGTCATGGTGTTTTCTGGTCCATCACAGCCGTATTAGCACAAGTCAGTGAAAGTCATTGACTTTATGGTGAAAGGCTTTTGATAAAACACAGACGAATACTTGAAGCTCCCTGTCTGCCCTCTCTCTCTTTGGTTGATTTTTTTTTTTTTTTTCCTTCCAGCAGCAGGTCAAATGTGGCTCAGTGGTGGATGTACTAGTCTGTTCATTCAGTATCTGGAATGTTACATATTCACAAATATAAAAAAAAGAACATGGCAAATTGTCAGGTTAGTTTTGTTCCCCCGTTAGTATTAATCCCTCATTATCTCTGTCGTCTTGCACAACCGTCCTAATGCAGGTCGAGCTGTGATCTGGATTTTTTTAATAAATAGAAAGGAAATGCCTGATTGCAGACTCGATAATGATGCCTTACTTAATGCGCGCTCTCTCTCTCGCGCTCTCTCTCTTTCTCTCAGGGGTCAGCTACACCAGCAGTGTTGTGAGGAATGGACTCTGGTTAGTGAGGAGACGCAGGCCAAGATGGCACGCATGGCAGCCGCCGCAGCCTGGGGCCTGGGTACAGAAGCATGCACACTTCATTTTTATGATTCCAAAGCAGTTTATGAAGCTTACAGATGTTTTTGATGTTTCTGCTACTGATGTAGCTTAAATAAACTTATAAATGGTTATATATGAGCAGTTATAATTGTAGGCTATATTATAAAACATGTACTTATGACAACCATGCTGTATACAGATTTGCTTGTAAGGGGGTGAGGTTACGCAATGGTTTATTACAATATTGTACATGTCTGTCTGTGTGTATTAAAGGGCACTGGGACAGTATGGAAGAGTACACCTGTATGATCCCTAGAGACACCCATGATGGTGCATTTTACAGAGCAGTGCTCGCATTACACCAGGACCTCTTTTCATTGGCCCAGCAAGTAAGTGAAGGTTCATATCTTCAGTGGTGGAGTATTTTATAGTATATACTCAGCAGCCACTTTAATAGAAACATTTGTACCTGTGCTATTCATGCAGCTAACTAATCAGCCGATTATGGGGCATCAGTGGACTCTATAAAATCATGCACATACAGGTTAAGAGCTTCAGTTAATGTTTACAACTATAATTAAAATGTGGGGAAATGTCATCTCACTGACTTTGACTGACTTTTGGCATGGTTGTTGGGGCCCGACGGGCTAGTTTTTTGTATTTCAGAAAGTGCTGTTTTCGTGTGATTTTCACATACAAGAATCTGTAGAGTTTACACAGAATGAGACGAAAAAACAAAAAACATCCCGCGATCGGCAGTTCTGCGGGCAGAATTGCTTGAATGTGAACACGAGAAATCGTAGAATGAATGGCCAGGCTGGTACAAACTGACAGGATGCATATGGTAACTAAGATAACCACTCTTTACAACCATGGTGAGCAGAAAAGCATCTCACAACATATGAGCCATGAGGTGAATAAGCTATAACAGCTGAAGAGCACACCAGGTTCCACTCCAGTCAGTTAAGCACAAGAATTAGAGACCACAGTGGACACAGGCTCACCCAGATTAAAGATTGTACGGTTAAAGATTGGGACAAGATTACGATGCTATAGTCGGTCACTGAGATCACATTTTATTCCAAATAAGCAGTTGGTGCTTGGGTACATAATGACTATTGTTCGCGACATATGCTCAAAAAGACAACATTCAGCAACAGTGTTAATAAAGTGGCCAAAATGGTTCTGCTTAAATAGAAAGTTGTTAGAATGAACCTTGTGTTTGCTATGAGCTGTATTTTCTAGGAGAAAAGAAGGCAAGCCTTCATCCCCACAGGTGTTCAGCATCAAGATCAGCAGCATTCCTGTCAGAGGAGGCATCCTGAAGGTCATCTTGCAACCATGATCCTGTCTGCTCGCTTCATATGTCCTCCTCCGTTCTCTCATCCTCCTAATCAAAGACAGACCCCATCTCTCTCCATTTTCAATTGTAAAGAAAGACAGCTGTCCACAAATGGACGTATTCCTGTCAAAAAAAAAAAAAAAAAAAAGGATCCAGATGTGATCATGCTGGAGTATTTTAGGGATCTCAAAACTGCTTTTTCTTATAGCTGGTAATCCTCCACAAGTACCATTTTGCAGTCAGAGTCAGTAATCTAAAGATGTGTCTGAATAGAAAAATAAACTTTCTCTGACTAGGTGTGGTGCACAAGCTTCAGTCAGATGATTTTGTTTAATTTTTTTTTTTTTTTTTTACTTTTGTACTATTTTCTGGACCGTGGCATTGTAGTAAGGTAAACTTGTAGCTGTATTAACTTTCTAAGACTGCTCACAGGTTTGAGTGGCCATATTGTGCCTAAAGAACCAGATGTAAAAGAGGTTTTTTATCACAGCGCTAATCTCATCACCTGTTAACTTGTTCAGCATGGTGGAAGTAATATCCTTTTGACTTAACCTTCTATTCCGAGTAACCCAAATAAACCCCAATAACCCAAATAAATGGCCGTTCAAGGTTGATCTGCAGAATTCATCTTGGGCTTTGGTTAAGATCCTACAGTAATCTCCGTTCTCTTCCCTACTCGCGCACGCAGACGTATACACACACCATGTGTGTTCTGTTCTTCTCTGATATTTAATCAGGCTGAGCCATAATTGCTGGTCAGGATGCCAAAATGGCAGCTCGCACCCTCAGCTTGAGGAAACCTCCTTCTTTATCTTGTGCTCTCCTTTGATTTGGCGTTGCTCATTCCCGTCAATTTCTCCGGATGGTTTAATGACCACATGAGAAATGCAGGTGTTGACCAGACGCCTGTAAACCTTGTAATAGCTATGGACTTCTCCATAGCTGCTACACTTAGGCGTGCCGCTTCTCACTTTTGCCGGTAACATGTCTGGCATCCAGTAATTTTTTATTTACTTTGATAAAGACTGGAATGTTTGGGGTTTTTAGTTTATAGTCGGTTCTTTTTTTTTTTTTTTTTTTTTTTTTTTTTTTTTTTTTTTTGGAGACGTCTGGCTGCATGTGCCACATCAAGATGAAGTGTTAAGAGATTTGAATCCACCCAGACTGCTTCAGGTGCAAGAATTGGCAGGCTTTTAGAGAATTTGACTAACTAATGAGCTGTTAAGCTGATTGTGGAGAAATTGAAAAATAGGCATAATGGACAAGTCGTACCTATGTATGCAGCTTTCTGTAGAATTGTGCTGAGGGGAAGTAAGTGGCTTGACTTAAGGGACTTGTGTGGCACCATGTGTTTTATTATTTTTTGTTATGTGGAATTAAGTGCTGAGATAAACAATGTCAGCAACTGGAAGATGGACATTGAATTATTGGGCTCAAACCTGCATTTCATTAGTGAGTCCGAATGCAAAACCAACAGTCTGTACGTATTAATGTGTGTGTGTGTGTGTGTGCGTGTGTGTGTGTGGTGTGTGTTTTTTTCAGTGCATCGATAAAGCCAGAGACCTGCTGGATGCTGAGTTGACTGCCATGGCTGGAGAAAGCTACAGTAGAGCATATGGGGTAAGGTGTCACCGCATTTCCTTTTTTCTTTTTTTTTTCTTTTTTTGTAAAGAACCCGACCTCATTTAGCACTGCAGATGAGTTCCAGAAGATAGCAATGTCGACTGGCACCAGTAATGGCCAGTGGGAACGATTTGCATCCTTTTTCTTTCTTTCTTTTTTTTTTTTTTAATTTTTCCCCTCAAAATCTAAGGTGCAATCTTGGGTAATGTCCTTGACATCAAACCAGTTCTGTGCCTGTTAGTAGTCTGTGTGTTTATACCATGCACATTTTCTTGCATGTCAGCAACTGAAATCTATTTTCCCCCCAAACATAAGTCTGATGTGGTTTATATAACAATGGCCATAAATTTCCACGGGTGGAAGGACGTCATAGGAGTTTATCTTATGCAGATGTGTGCCTTGATGAGTTGGGCATGTTTATTTGTATATCCACCATCGCTCTAATGAGAGTAAGTCAAACTGTCTGCGATTTTGGGATTTTATCTCTCGAAAGCACACAGTCTGAATTTTTCGCTGAACCTGTTTGTCTTTTGGAAAACCTGTTCACTTATAAATCAGTGTCCTGTGGCTGATCATCTGTGACGGTTGGTCATAATGACATTGATTTGATTATTTATTTCATTATTTACCGACTGACTTTTGTTTGGGTTAATGGGTTGCATCCTTTCTACACATGGAAACCCACTCGCAGGTTTTGAGAAAGTCTAGAGTGCCCAGAACTCTTAATGTCTAGCAGGGCACATATTCACGTCTAGCTGCAAATTGCTTGATGACGGTTCAGGAGCAAACATTTAAACAGTTAAACATGTTTTTAAAAAAAAATCAAATACTGTTGCAATTATGATCTTTTACCATGTCCTTCACAGTCTTGTCCTGTTTTTCACTCTTAGGCCATGGTGTCATGTCAGATGCTGTCAGAATTAGAGGAGGTGATCCAGTACAAACTGGTTCCAGAGAGAAGAGACATCATCAGGGAGACCTGGTGGGAAAGATTACAGGTAACCTCATTACGCTGGGTCACTTATGATCGCAAGCATTATGTCTGGTCAACGTGGTTCAGGAAGTCAAGGTCATTTCAGAGGTGATTTTAGTCTGCTATATGCTCCCTAATGAAAAACCATCTATAAACAGGTGTTCTTTCTCCAGCCTGTCTTTTTCTCTCTGATCTTCAGATTTTCTTTCTTTTCTTTTCTTTTCTTTTCTTTTTTTTTTTAAATGGCATACACTACCATTCAAAAGTTTGGGGTCACTTCAAAATGTCCCTATTTTTGAAAGAAAAACACAGTTTGTTTCAATGAAGATAACGTTAAACTAATCAGAAATACACGCTATACATTGTT
>JAQMCW010000038.1:18194596-18207905 GCA_030068335.1 Chrysichthys cranchii
AGGATTTTAACCATATGTCATGAGTTACATACATTCAGAAGCACAGGATAAGAAACTTAAATGAGAGATTTGAAAAATAACTCAAGTTCTCTAATTTTGATCTCCACTGTATATAATGGGGTGCGGTGTAAAGGTTGCAGATATAAGCAGAGTACTTGAATGGAATTCAAGTGGGAGTGCTGTGCAAACATTATCAGTGTAAACATCGTAAACAGTAATCAAATAAACAGGGATGTACAGCTTTATAGAGTGTGAATATGAAAAAAGTAAAGGGGAAAACTAATAAACTAATAAAGTGATAGTACTGAATGGTGGTAAAGTTCAACATTTGTCCCGGGTGCTTAAAATTCTGGGGCTCTTTGTGTATGATTTGTAGATCAGATTTGCTCTTTAGGCATTAGTAAGGTTTGCATTTGTAATCCAGGTTTCTGAGCTTGTATATTTACAGGCCACGCCAGGTTTTTTCTTCCATTACAGGCTATTATGCAAACGGCCTCTGAGGTATAATAATGTTAAGTAGCATTATGCTGTTAAATTTCCACAACACACTTTGTTGCAGGTATCTTTAGTTGCAGCTGTAACAGACCCAGTAGTTTCATGTAATGAGAAAACTCTCATCCTGCTTCTTTGACCATTAACAACACTCAAAATGACCTTTTAAAACTTGAGGGTTGATTAAAAAAAGCTCTTTCAAATGTGGGTCTGTGTTTATGTTTATGCTGTCGTACTCTGCCTCCAGTGTGAATAAATGTTATTCTAAACGATTAGGCTTAATCTACAGCGAGGTCAAACTTGGGCCGCTGTTTTAAGTTGTGCCTTGGCGGACATGGATGACCGGGAAAAGTCGTGACCTCACAGCTCGGACCTGCATTGCTGATCACAAGAGGAAGTGGTCTTAGAATGAAAAGTCACTGAATGATTACGATGTACGGGGGCGATGAAAGGGACCAAGAATGACAGCAATGTTTCGGAGGACGTGTTACCTGCTGTGAGGTCAAGGGTCATGGCGGCTGGCGTTTTGAGCTTTTTAATTTGTAGAAGACCTGGATTTTCAAGCACGGTTTCTCTGTTGGGAACAAAGCACCATGACTTTTCAGAGATCTCGTTATTGTTTGTTTTGTCAGTGATACATTCTCCTTTATCAAGAATTGCATTCAGTTAGTTCAACTGATAAATCTACGTTAGGAGATATCGGAGCTATTCTTTGTTAACAAAGTATAATAATTCCCAAACTGCACATGGTTGAAGTCTGAAAAACAGTAAGTATCAGCAGACCAAACCAAGTTCTTGCAAAAGTACTGCAGCAGAACAGGTCACGGTATGACAAAAGGGCGATTAACTATTCGAAACATTACCCGGTGCAGCTTTTTTTAGCAGATCCTCTGTTGCAAAAACACATGCAAGCATTTATATAAATGACTTAGCTGAGGGCAGCTGAGTGGAGCAGAGATTAACTACAGGGTTTGAAACATTAAGTCAGAAAAGGGACCGTTTTCCCAAATTTGTTTTTTACCCACTTTATGGTCTGACTAGCAAGCTGCAGACAGGGCTCATTTAAAGAAAATTTGACAACAGGAACAGAAAGTTTAAAGACACGTTGGCACATGTTTAAAAAGTGGTAATGTGAATCACAGTGAAACTATGAAACAAAACAGAAATACCTTAAGTTGTCTTATTTAAAGCCATAAACTAATCATTAATGCTTAAGGAGTAAAAGATCAATTTTGCCAGCACTCAGTCATGCTAGTTGGTTATCCTGACCTTCATGAACAAGCAGTTTACTGTATCTGGACCTTAACAAATTTTAAACGAATACCGCTAATCTATAGAATACAGTGTATTGATAAAATGGGGGCCAAACTCATCAGAGTAGTTATGTGCCAAGAAAAGAAAGTTAGCTTGACCTAAATGCATTCAGATATTGCTGGTTAATTCGTCTTTTATGTTCAGGCTCTTGCTCATAAGACGTTGGTCCTGCTCCTCGGTGTTGACCCGTCCAAACAGTTGGATCAGCCTCTGCCCACAGCCCACCCACACGTGACGTACGCTTATATGAAGTACATGTGGAAAAGTGCACGCAAGGTACGTAAACACTAAAGCAGATTTCCTCGGGTTTGTTTACAAGTGAACAATGAAAGCTGAAGACAAAGCATAACATTTTGGTTCCTTTTTAGCGTTTCTTGACTTCTTTCTACTGCCCGAAACATGGCAAACTCATTTCCAAGCTCCAAACATGTCAACCTCAAACATGTACACGGTGCTTAATACAAGGCCATCTGTGTTTTAGCACAGGTCACAGTTTGGAGTTCGGTGTTATGGAGTAACTCTGTTTTGGTGTGTTGAGCAGATTGTTTGTGCATACTTTCCTTTCTAGTGGTGTTTGAAACAGCAAAGAGAGAGCGCTTCGAATGCGATCTGTTGAGCGTCAGCGGAACAATACTGAATTGAACGTGAAGAATCTCTCCTCTTAATGCCAGATGTGAGAGTTGTTTGCTGATAAATAAATTCTCACACTTTATGTCACTCCTCACTGTTCATCTTCACTGATGATGTGAGTGGAGACAGAGAAATGATGTTTTCTCCTGAACTGTTCTTGGAAAGTCCATTACCTCCACCATAAGGGTGATGGACAGTGATAGAAAAGTAAGTGTTAGATTGTGTGTGTGTGTGTGTGTGTGTGTGTGTGAATACCTGTGGTCATAGGGGTCGCTGCTTTTTCACTTTCCTTAACACCAGACAAAGTTAAATGAATCCAGAGACACATCCAGTTCCACAACACCTCTGGAACTGTCAGCACATTGTATTCCTTCTGTATGACTTTCACCACACTTTACAGAATAACAGTTTAAGGCGTTTTCATATTCTCCGTACTGCTTTGTGGTTAGTGCAGGATTCCCTAAGGATTAGAGATCATGAGAAATCACACATTTGGATTTTGGCCTTTGTGGAATGTTCCATAAATCCCAATTTTGGTGGCCAGGGGTGAAGTGAACATAAATTTTTAAAAATTTATTTATATTACACTTTTAACAATGGATATTGTCACAAAGTGGCTTTCCAGACATCTGGGTAGAAATTTAAAAATATGAAATGTTTAAATATATCCCTGATGAGTGAGCCAGAGGAAATCCTCATCGGGGTGACACTGGGTAATGCGATTGTAAACCATTTTTATTCTATAAAACTATAAACTGTACAGTCAAAAAGTGCTTATAGTGCTTAAAAGTACAAAAAATGCTTATAAGAGAGGAACCAAACTCAAAAGGGAACCCATCCTTATTTGAGGGAAACATCAGACAGTGCCATTACAATGAACTCACTTCTATTGCCATGTGTTATATGGTCCAAAAGTATAGTTGTGGTGCACAAAATATACTATAGTTTTAACATAAAGTTTGTTCTGTTTCAATTGATTACTGATGGAGATTTGAGTGCAAGACAGTTTGTGGTAATTTAAGTCTTAATCCATTGTAACAGAACTGGTCATGTCAACAGCGTCTCTTGCCATCTTCATCACAGTTCCTGGATGTATGTTGAGGTAAATCATATAGAGCCATCTTCAACAGCAGCAAGTGGATTTCAAGTAATGATACCTCCAAACCAGAAGTAGGACACCAGGATGGAGCTGGCAAGTCTGGGAAGCAGAAGGGTGTCAGGATCACCAATGTCTCAGGAATAGCACGTGCTGCTCGACAGAAAGAAAGAAAGAAAGAAAGAGCAGCATTCAAACACCCCAGTTTACCAAAACACCTTGTCTCTGAGAACCCTCCAGATCTGCTCCTTTAGCTAATAAAGCCATTAGCAGAAGGCTTGAGTAAACAAAAACGTTTTAAGCCTAGACTTTAACATTGAGACTGTGTCTAAATCTCGAACACGAATTGGAAGGTTATTCCATAACTGTGGGGCTTTATAGGAGAAAGATCTGCCCCCTGCTGTAGTCTTCCGTATTCGAGGTACTAAATGCACAAATGCACTTTGTTCTTAGTTGTTGCAGTCATAAGGCTAGCCAAGGAACTTTCTTTTTTACAATGTGAAGAAAGTGACAAAGGACAGGATGGGAAATAATCTATGGTGGTTTTTGCTTAGGAAGTGTACTTTTAAGTTACAGTTTTTCCCCCATCCAATTTTCCATGTTTTACCTTTTGTCTTTTGGTAAATTTCTCTCTTTCTCTATCTATCTCTCTATCTCTCTGTCTCTCCCTCCCAATCAAATGCAGATTGATGCCTTCCAGCACATGCAGCACTTTGTACAGGCCATGCAGCAGAAGGCTCAGCACGCCATCGCAGCCGAGGACCAACAGCAAAAGCAGGAGCTTCACAAGCTCATGGCCAGGTCTAGATAGCCCACCACACACACACTCCTACACACCTGACAGTGCGAAGGCGTTCTTCCTCACAGACACAAAAACGACTGCCTCCATATGCTGCCATATACACACACAACTTTACTACACATGCTATATGGCATTAGTACACTCTCCCTGGTTTTTTTTCCCCTCAAAAAATGCATTGCATCTCACTCACGATGTAATGTAATGTAATGCCTTGCTCCAAGGTTTCCAGAGATAGACTTCAGATCCACCTCAACCTTGACCACGAGAAAGCGGTTACTGAAGATTTATATATTTATATATATGAAAATGAGCTTCTGGCAAATTGTGTCAGGGCTGCATCAATGGTTGCATAACTGAAACTCAACGTCCTACTGACAATTTTGTAGCAAATAATAAGCACCAGTGGTCATTGGAACAACTTGTACTGATGTTTGCTCGGACGTTTCTGGTATTATTATGCAAAATAGTGAGAATTAGAAACAAAGTAGTGCGGAATAATGGAGAAGTCTAAATTGAACCTGCTACCATTTATAGAAATAATAAAAATCTTTTTCTGTGAAATCAGAACAGAATGTTCTTTGTCCTCAAGTCACAGCAGTGCTTTCAAATATTTTCATACTCCCCTTTTTTTCCCTTATCTGGCACTTTTTGTTCCTTAAGGACAACTTCACTCTAATTGTCTTTAGTTCCAAACTAGGGATTTGCTCTTCGCTCGTGTATCCACATATGACCTGTTTCTGGGAATATCAGGCAGACGCCATCTTACTCACCTAATGTCCCGTTCTTTAGGTATTAGCACTTGTCCTGGCAGGATTTTCTTCTTTTTGTGTTTTTCCATGGGTTCTAGCCCTAAAGGCATGAATCTGTTCCCTGCACCTGAGTGCACTTCAGTGTAGTATGCTTGTAAAGACATGATCTTTAGCCTGGAGCCATTTGTTGTCCGATATTTGTAGAAGGTGTTATTAAACAATATCTATTTACATTTATATGCCAGAGTAATTATGCTGCTATCCATCCTGACCAGTACATCGTAAGCTATGCATTGCAGTACTTAGTAGTAGCAGAAGTAGTGTGCATCCGTTTTATACACCGCCACGCCCTAAATATTAATGTAGAATTATATAAGTGGTCCAATGAGTTCAACAACATTTCAATGCAAAAGGGCTTTATCCCAAATAGTGCACTTTATGATGAAGTCAGGTACCACAACTGATTGTCAGAGTACTTTACTACCTAAAACTAAGCATGCTTTTAGAATTGTGCTGTTTCTTTCCTGGGCTTGAGTGCATTTCATCTCTAGGGCATTGGCATCTGTAGTTCGCTTCACGTGAATTCAGGTGTGGACAACACCATGGGTGAAAGCGATCCATTCTTGAAGCCTGGCGTCAATTATCATGATTAGTTGAATTAGTCCTGTTACTTCCTGTTTTAAGTTTGACAGTGATGGTGAAATGGACAGAGGAGACAGAGTGCCTTCTTCATATATCATTAAAAGTCATTCAGACGTAAGTGACCACATTATATGTATATTTTTTGGTTTAAGCAACTTATGACGGAAAACTTCGCCCGTATCATTATCCGTCCTAAAAAGGGATGCTAAAACAAACCTACAACGATGACCAAACCCAGACTCAGCCCTAAGTATGGGCTCTCTAAATAAATAGACCGTGGACAGCTTAAAGGAATAAAACATGACAGGGTGTGCTGGTCTGGGAAAATAATCAATAGCAGGGTGGGGTGATGCGGACTAAGTGGAGTTAGTGTTACCACCTGCGAGTTGATTATTTTATTTAATTGTAGAACATCACAAATGTGTTATTCCTCTTTTACCAAAGTGATATGCCAACATTTGCAATTTTTAATACATTAATGAACAACACATCATACTTTTATCAGTCTTATAATTACATTTAATATTGTGGAGTAACCACTAAAGAAGTTAGACTCAGAGGCTTCTTTAAATTTTTAAATTCATGTTTCTGTACTGAAAACGTTTTTCTTTGTTAAATAATGTGTTATTTACATAATTTATTTTTCATTAAAGGTCATGTGGAGCATCTGCAATACAAGTCTATGTGAATGAATTGTTACTATAGGGATGAGAACGTATTAGAACAAGCTCATTAATATAAACCTAGGCTAATAATGAATTAAGTTACAGACAGCACGGAGTCGGAGTTGCAGTTATAGACAATTAATCATCACCGGTCAGATTCAGGGTTTTATGCACATCCAGACTTGCTGTTTTCATTCCTACTTTAAATAAAATGTTTGGCTCTTCAGCTGACAGCGCCTCTCGTCACATAAGCGCCAACCACGTTCCCTCATACGGTATGATTAAGGTCATGAAGGGAGGATGAAATGTAGCCTGGAATCTTCAGTCATGTCGTAACTGTACCTTGGAGCCTTTGCAGCATTTGGGGAATTTGACTGGGGCTAAACGTCTGTCTGATAAGGTTCTGCACCTTTCCCTCTTGGCATACTTTCGCCCCAAAATAATTCGTCAATGATGGGTTGTGCGGGAACGGCGCACACCTGGTTCCCACCGCATGGGCTTCTCTGGAATTTTCTGCCATTTCTCAAAGCCATTCACAATAGACAGGTGTTTGGAGGTAAATAAGTCCTGCTTAAACCATCCTCCCAGTCTGCGAGGAGCACAAGGATACTTGTTTCTTCCCTCGACTGTTTATTAGTTTGCTTTAGGGTTCTAAGAAAGCCTTGTAAAGTCTTTTAGCCTTTTACAACTGAAATTAATTTCAGATAGTTCATGATTAAAGGTGAATCCTGGACCATTCAGCCAATCTGCCTTGGACAATAAGCCAGAAACTCTTATTCCTGATTACTGATTCCTCAACCACTTCATACTGTGATAAGATTTACATCATGATTCACACTGTACACGAAATATGTTTTGTGAGAAAATATCCAGGAGCTGGGTTAATATTCACAATCAGGAATCTCTTAAATGGTATCATCTTGTCAGTTAAGGAAACTGGTACAATCTTTTTAATAAACTTGCAGTTTTTACAGTAATACATTAAAACAGTATAGAAATATTTAATCAGATTTCTGGTATTAAAAAAAAAACTGAAAAAGGCAAGTTACTGTGTTTTGCAAAATATTGTTGCATATTTCAAGACTTTCACTAGACCCGAAGGAAGCATCGCCTGGTCTTTTTCTGTTCTTCCGTTCAGCCTGTTGTGTATTTTGAGATCCTTTTCTGCTCGCCATGGTTGTAAAGAGTATTTTATTGATGTTACTATAGCTTCCTGTCCGCTCAAACCTGTCTGTCCATTCTCCTCTAAACTCTTTCATGGTTTCTACCCACAGAACTGCTGCTCACTGGATGTTTTCTGGTTTTTCTCACCATTCTGTGTAAAAACTATAAACTGGTGTGCATTAAAATCCTAGATCAGCAGTTTCTGAAATACTCAAACCAGCCGCTCTATCCCAACAGTAACCGGCCAAAGGCGCTGAGGTCCCGGTTTTCCCCCATTCATCATGTTTGATGTGAACTCGTGACATCTACATGATTTTATGCATTGTGCTGATCAGACCTTTTCTTTGATGATTGAGTTGAATTTTCTCTCCAGTCATTTGTCCTGGAAAGTAGATAAGTAGAGTAACCACATTTAGCATAGATTGCTTTGTGGTGGAAATAACAAAATGTAGGATCATGGGCAATTTGCTGAGCTGTGCTGCAATGTTCAGTGGGAATATGGGAATTGTCTGTTGCGCATTGCATTATTGCGTTAGCCTGCTGGGATGTGTTATTGGGGAGAGATACTGGCCCTCATTCACAACCCCTCTTACTCAGGCTTAAAGTACGGTAGCTTTGCATGATGATCCGTATATGACTAAACGGAATTGCATAACTCTGTGGTTTGGCAGGATAGACAGCACAGCACAGTGTTAGTGGATGTGGACTTCTAGCTGGCTCTGCCTTTCACAGCGAGAGCCCCTCGTAAGAAGAGCAGGCAGGTCATACCTCTGGCCCACGCTCTCATAAACAGTTAGTCTGACTCATGAGTTCTTTGAGCCTCTCCCAGCACATACAGGATTTATGGCAAAGGAAGGACAAATGGACTAGAGTTTGGTCTAGGGACTGTAATCATTGCAAATGTGAGTGAAAAAGCATCTCCGGAGCGTTCAATAAATTCCACTCCGTCACTTTAGAAATAACATCCAAGGATGGCAAATCAAGCTTATTAAAACCCATTTCGCCCTGTTTCCTTCTGTCTGCCAGTGCATCATTCTTAGTCTTTCCCACATAGCTAATTTCGGTTAATTATCTTGTTGGAAAATGCTTTTTTTTTTTCCTCTCACATCAAAATGTGAGCTTTTGAATAACAGGTCAATCAAGTACGACTACATTTCCTGAGAATCTGCGCTTTAGACCTTTGAATTGGAACCCTACGGTATATGGAGGTGGGATGACGTTTTTCTGCTTGCCAGTAGGGATTTGTGAGTATAGTAAGGCTATTCTAGCAAGTAAAGAGCTACAACAGAACCAAGAAAGAAGCAAATAAAAGATGAGCGTCCTGAAGGACTTCAGTTCACAGCTGGATAAATAAATTCCCTTCTTTTCTGATCTTTCACAAGTGATGCAAATGTTGGAAGCTAACAAGAGGCTTCTCTTCCCATTGCCCAACTTTTTCCACTCTCTGACCCATTGCTCTTCTCTTCCCTCTGCGCAGGTGTTTCTTAAAGCTAGGCGAGTGGCAGCTGAGTCTTCAGGGCATCAATGAAAGCACCATACCCAAAGTGCTTCAGTACTACAGTCACTCCACAGAGCATGACCGCAACTGGTACAAGGTGAGCTTTCATACTGCACAGGCCAGCGTGGGCTAAAGTTAACATTTCCACGACATGACCGAAACCATGTTCCGAATTGCCAACAGTGTTTAGCTAAGTATTTCCTCAACGTGTAGTGGTCCTTTTCATATCCCACATAAAATGAACCTTTGTTTGTGTTTAGTCTCTGGTTCTTAAGAAACATTGGCGAAACAAATTGTTCTGTTGAAGTAAGAGAATGAATACAAGCAAGCTCCTCTGTGACCACTGCTGTTGAATCACTTGCTATTATTGTGGATATCAATGTCAACACCTCCAAAACATCTTTGTTTTGGTTTTAGATTTTTTAAAACATTATCTAACATGATCTGAAAAGTAAGTAAGCACCCAGCGCTCTTGTACTGGAACAGTTCACATTTCTCTCTGTAGTGGTTTCTGAATGGAGCACAAGATGTTTTTGAGGAGCCTGTGAATGTAAGATTTTCTCTAAAGTATTTAAGACTTTTGTGTTTTTAACCCACACAGGCTTGGCACGCCTGGGCCGTAATGAACTTCGAGGCTGTACTGCACTACAAGCACCAGAACCAAGGCCGGGACGAGAAGAAGAAGCTCCGGCACGCCAGCGGTGCAAGCGGTGCCAGCGCCAACAGTGAAGCCAGCAACAGCGACAGTGAAGCTGACAGCACTGATCACAGCCCGGTGCCTTCACCTGGCCAGAAAAAAGTCAACGAGGTGAGGTTCAAATAGAGATTGCTACTTTAATAGGAACACCTGTACACCTGCTCATTCGTGCACTTCCAGTCAGCCAATCACGTGGGAGCAATGAAGAGCATAACATCATGCAGGTACAGGTCGAGAGATTTAGTTAATGATCATGTCAAACACCACAATGGGGGGGAAATATGGACTTGTTGACATGGTAGTTGGTGTCAGGTTTGAATATTTCAGAAACCGCTGATCTCCCTGGATTTTCACACTCAGCAGTCTCTTTAATTTACACAGAGTGGTGCAAAAAAAAAAAAAAAAAACAATCCAGTGAGTGTAGGTTGCGCAGGTAAAAATGTCTTGTTGGTAGAAGAGGTCAGAAGAGAATACCCAGATTGGCTGAAGCTGACAGACAGGCTATGATACTCCAGATAGCCAGTATTTATAATAGTGGTGACTAGAAAAGCATCTCAGAGCACCCAACATGTCTAGCCTTGAAGTGGATGGAGGACAACTGCAGACGACCACCTCAGGTTCCACTCCAGTCAGCCAAGAACAGCAATCTGACGCTACAGTTTGGAGTCTACTGTATCCTGAGATGCTTTTCTGCTCACCACGGTTGTAAAAAGTGCTGGGATTTTTGGAGTTACTGGAGCCTTTCTGTCATCCTGAACCAGTCTGCCTATTTTCCTCTGACTTCTCTCATCAGTAAGCTGTTTCTGCCTGCAGGAGATTATCTCTCACTGGCTCTCTCGCGCATAAAAATCCCAGGAGATGATTTATGAAATACCCAAACCCACCTGTCTAGTATCAACAAACACGTCCAGTGTCACCGAGATCACATTTTCCCCCCCATTTTGATGCCTGATATAAATAATAACTGAAGATTTTGCACAGTCTGCACGAGTTTATGCACTGTGCTGCTGCCATATGGTTGTCGAATAGGATAATAGCATGAATGATCAGAGGTACAGCTGTTCCAAATAAAGTGGATGGTGAGTGCATATTATGAATAAAGTAATACTCCAGACAGGTATGGTTTTTCCCAGTGAGCTTTCAATAATTGTTTTTTTTTTTAACATTGTGCTTTCTGTGCCTTGGTGTTAGCAAGTGCTCCGGTGATTAATTAACAGTACTTTTCTTCGGAAAGGAATTTAAACAGTGAAGTTATTTTTTCTCGCGGTGTTCCCAGGGGTGTCAGTTGGTCATTTATTATTATTAAACTTGTTGTCAAATTGTGGTTTTTGCTTGATTGGGGAATGAACATGTGATCCTTTAATCATCGCACTGTGTCAGCTCGAACGGTTCATTCATTAGAACCAGGTATGATTTTGGCTTTATTTCTGTCATCACCCTATTTCAGAAAAATACTGTTAGACCGGTGAAGTTGGAGTACTAATTGCTCCATAAACATAATATTAAATCCTGTACAAATAACTACCGCATAGGTCACTGCAAATATTGTTTCATAATTTTATAAAATTAAAAAAATGTCTTAAGCAATAAGGGAATCTGGTGATTCTAGCCTATGGTGAGAAGTTCCAGAAATGGTGACATGTGCTTCTGCGGGTTGATTGGACATTTTCTGTCTGTTGAACAGGATTTGTCCAAGACTCTGCTGCTGTACACGGTTCCTGCTGTGCAGGGATTTTTCCGATCTATATCCCTGTCACGTGGAAACAACTTGCAGGACACACTGAGGTGAGCTAACACAAAACAAACATATTGATTATTCAAACTGTCATGTGTTGAGGGTGCCCTCTTGTGCCAGGCTTTACTGAAAGTCTGTGGACATACTTAAGAATTCCTTTTATATTTCCATAGTGATCATTCTGTCCTGTGGTTTTCTTTCTGTTTGAATTGTGCTTCAGAGTTTTGACTTTGTGGTTTGATTATGGCCATTGGCCCGAAGTGAATGAAGCTCTTGTGGAAGGAATCAAAACTATACAGATAGATACATGGTTACAGGTGAGATTGTGCACCTTTCTGTAGTCACCTTTTCTTTCTTTTTTTTAAATATATAAATACATATCTTCTCTTCTTCTGGTCGTCTTCTTCCTGACCATTTTTTCCCTTTGTGGGTCAGGTTATTCCTCAGCTCATTGCCCGTATCGATACCCCTCGGCCGCTGGTGGGACGCCTCATTCACCAGTTACTCACTGACATTGGCCGCTACCATCCACAGGTAACTGAAATTGACCTAAACCAAAGATGTTAAGTATCGGAACTTACCAGAACATTGCACTCGAACGTGTGTTACTTTGCAGCATATCTTAATGTAGTTAAGCTTTCATTCTGCAGTAATAATTTTACATATATATTAACTTACTTTGTCAGTACTACGAAATCCATTTAAAACAATTCTGCAAGGAATACTAAACTATCAGCATAGCTTTAACCATTTGTACACACTGCATAACATGAGCATAACACTTGCACAAAATGTATACATGAAATATATATGTATCATGCCCTGCCCTACAAATCATGGGTCTGTTTGCAGGCTTTGATCTACCCACTGACGGTGGCGTCCAAGTCCACCACTACAGCTCGCCACAATGCTGCCAATAAAATCCTGAAGAACATGTGTGAGCACTGTAACACACTGGTTCAGCAAGCCATCATGGTATGATCATGCAAACATACACACACACACACACACACAGGCAATGGAAAAGTGATGGTAGTGAAGACCAATAAAAAAAAACAGAAAGGTAGCAGAACTTAGAAATGTAAGGTTTTCCACTGAGGTTAATAAAACGAAAATTGCAGCTTGTTACCAGAAAGAAACCAGAAAGCACAGCCCTGTAGACTCTCTTGTGGAGAGAAACGTATTGAGCACCACAAAGCACTGACACTGGAGACTCCTTTCCTAAATTAATAAATTAAACAAAAATGATGTCTTTCTTTGTTTTTACCTCACTTATTATTATGTTCAGATTATGGGAATCATCCGCTATGCAAGCTGAAAGACTTGTTCCTATGACATATATTACAGCCAGCGCTCCTGTCAAAGTTGCTATTGTAAAAGAAAAGAAAAAAAGCAAGAAATTAATTCAGTCAACAGACCCGTGGTACATGTTTTTTCAACCTACTTTCATCGTTTATTTAAAATGACTGGTTACATTAAATTAGCTTATAAGTGACTATTATGTCTGTCTGAAAAAGGCTTTTTTTTATTTGCATGTTCATCTAAAGCAGGGGTGTCAAACTCAATTGCACAGGGGGCCAAAATCCAAAACACACTTTAGGTCGCGGGCCGAGCAGGATAAACATTTATTGAACACACTAAAACTAAACTTTTAAAACTTTTAAAACTTAACTTTTTTGAACATAAATCTGAATAAAAACAGACAGGAATATTATTCCGGAATAAATCAACTCAAACCTTAAATAACTTATAATATTTTGCTCTCCATAAAAATATATCCTGTCTAAATTATACAAGTTAGAAATAAAGTAAACGTTAAAAGAAC